>ML780864.1:778692-797909 GCA_009831015.1 Picea engelmannii | reverse complement strand
TGTCGACAATGAAATGAATCAGAGCCCCCTTGACCCACATCTGCGAGTGAAAGAGGCGTTCCCCTTCCTCTGGTTCTTTTGGTTCGCTTGGCTGGACTTTGGTGGTAGTGACAGTGGAACTAGGTTCATCATTGATAATCCACTTCCCTCTTTCAGGATTTGACTCAGAATTAGAATCAACCTCTGACTTGGAAGCCTTCAGCTCGATCATGAGGGACTGCTTGGAGCGACATTCTTCGGTGTTGTTCCAAGGACTTTTATGGTACTCACACCATTTTCCCATGTCCTTCTTAGTCTTCTCATTTCCCTTCTTGTGTTGCGGCTTGGACTGGTTGTCCAGAGGGAGACCATCTTGACTTGGTCCCTTGCTGTGTGGGTTGGGTATTCCTTTGCCCTGCTTCAACTGTGAGGGGTTTGCAGATCCAAATTCTCGTCGTTTCTGCTTATATTTCTACTCGATCTTGACAACGTATCTATAAGCCGTTCCTAGTGAGGTGATGTACATGGAATATATTTTTGTTTGAATGTATCTATGCAAAAAACCATGGTATTTGAGCGCCATATGATGCTCATAGTCTTTGATACCCAATTTTGTGCGCAGGGTATGGAAAATATTGGTGCAATATGGTACTGTTTGATCCCTTTCTTGACATAGGGTGGTCCATCTAGTGTACTGGTCCTCGTAGCTTCCAACATGGTAGTATTGTTATTTAATGGCATCCTGGAAGGAATCCCATGTATGGGACACCACAAACATTGTATATTCCTCCACAGCCCTTTGCTTAGAGTAAGTATCCCAATAGTATTTAACATGGGGAACGACCTTGAGGAGTGCAAAAGTGATCTTTTCCCTATCGGAAAAATTGTGGACCGAAAAATATCCTTCGAGCAGATTCAACCATTTATCTACAACATCCTCATCTATCAGTCCTTCAAATAATGGAATATCAAAATTTACCTGTACCTTGAAGGGGGTTGCATGGCCGCTTGATGAATATGCTTCTCCTGTGGGTAGCCGTCGAAGGATATGTGTGAAGTTGTCCATCATTTCTTTCCTTTGTCATGTGAGGGATTCCTCGAGAAACATTTTAATATGATATCATGCTCCATCATATTTATTTTAGTCCTCCATGGGTTGTTTTCGAGCTTGGTGTGACCGATATTGTAATGGATGGATTGGCTCGAGTCCCAACTTCTTATACCCAGATCTTGTCAGGGACATGCACAAAGAAAAATAAATGAAGAGCAGACCGCTCTGATACCACTGATCTAGATTTAGGAGCAGAACAAACTGATTAACAGACTGAATATAGTAAACACAAAGATATGAAGAATAACACAAATATCCAGTGAACAATATCTTCTATTAAATAATGAAATAGGCTGAAATTGTAAAACTGTAGAACTGAAACACTTGCTCAAATGGTGGTAGCTATCTCTGAGAAGAGATGTGGCTGCTACGTGCATGCGTCTGAGAAGAATGGATTACAATGAGGCTCTAGAGGCCTTTTTTATATTACTCATGAATTCCAAAACCCTAGACATCCAAAAACCTAACCCTAGAAGGTGAAATGCCAAAAGTCATGTGGGACCTATGGGTAAGTTGGTGTAATTTGGTACCTCAACTTCCCAGGGTCGTAACTTTTTCATACGACCTCCGTTTTAGGCGCGTGATAGCCCGTTGGAAAGGTATTTCAGAGAAATACACATTCAACCATAAAAATCTATCTTTGTTTATAGTTTGACTATGGCGAGACAAAAAGGAAACGTTTAGGGCCCCAAAATGGCCCTGGAAGTACAACAAGATGTGTTGACATGAAAACATACAAAATAATCCAGTTGGATTAGGCGAGAGACCACCTGTATCCACATGGAGGATGTGTGGGGATTTAGACATCCCTAGAAGTGTAGAACCCACAATTAGAAAGCATTATAGAAGAACGTGCTGAACAAAAAATAGACACGAGGAGCCAGTTGAAATAGGTGGGTGGCCACCAATATCCCCCCGGATCATCAAGTCTGCGAGTTGCGTCAATAGACCTCCATATATGAACTTAAAAACCAATATAATGACACCATAAAATTATCTTGCATAAGGAGAGAAAATTTAAGGAACGATATCTATACTTATGAAGTACGTGTCTTATTGGACATCGATAATATAATAATTTCCAAGAAAATCCAATGCCTCACATTAATAAGTGTGAAATCGACAAATATAAATATAACTAAAATGCTAATTCTTTTTAGCTATGAAATTTATGGGTGCTCAATAACATATTACTAAGTATTGTAGAACCACATAAGGTATTGTAATTCAAACCTGTAGTAAACTTCTCCTCCATTTGGGTCCCCTGCTTCCGTGTTGATCACATGATACATTCAACGAGATAGTCATCTACAATGGTTGAATTTGGATATACCTACATAACATGGTATCTTTTTTTTGAGATTATATATTGATAATTCCAAAATCAAATTCACTAGTGAGAAAATCCAAAATGAAATAGAAATAAAATTTACCAGAATATTATGCAATTTGGATTATAAAGTGTCAACATTTTTTAACACACTCAACACATTATGGTTGTTTTTTTTGCCAAAATTCAAATGCAAGTACAATACGTTGAACCAAAGTATCCATTGGGTTTATTATAAGTCTTTGTCTGGTTCTCTCTTCCCCATCATTTTTATATTTTTCTTTATAATTGCGAAAATGTCCTGCACTATTTAAAATTGTGACTAAAACAATTTTTGGATATTTTGTTTCCAATATTATTGCAGTATGTCCTCCTAGGTTGCATCCAATAGCGATGTGAAATGATCCAAAGACCATGGCCAAAACTAAGTAAACAAATATGTATGCCTAAAAGTTTTAAATAAATAAGACAATATATCCAATAGAGCATTTGAATAGGGCGGGCTCCATTCTAAATAACATAACTTTTATATGCCAAATCATGGGCATATATGAAGTTGGAAGAAATAATTTACAAACTTTACAAAGAACAACGTCAGTTAGATTGAACATATGTCAAGCTCCAAGGTAATGTCATCCATAATAAAATCTCTAAATGCAAGGGTGTTCTATGATATGTGTCCATTTGTCCTCCTACAATCCTCCAATGAATTCAACAAACCTCCTAGGCCATGTACTCCATTGGGTCCACCACCCCTGCCTTAAGACCATCGCAAGCCAAGTGTTCCCAAATCAACTCCATACCTCCATGCAATAATCCAAGCTACTCTATGTTTTTTAAGGTTCAACTTTCTCCTCCAAGATGTCAAATTCTCTCCCTTCAATATAGGGTGTTCTTTAGGAAAGCAACCTCCTCCATGTGGCCAACATGTCAAAATGTCACCAAGTTGTCTAAAGATATGGAACACCCTAAGGAAGAATGTCATGCAAGCACCTAACTGAGGTTAATATACCATAGAGGAAGCTATCTCCAATGTGAAAATCCATCACATACCATCCAAAGGTTTATCATACACCATGTACCTCAAATCTCATGAAGCACCCTCAAACATGGTGTAAAGAATTACAATGTAACCCCAAAAGCTAAGATATGATTGAGTCTTCTAGCAATAATCTTAGAAATTATTTTATACACAACATTACATAAATAAATAGGCCAAAACTCCTCATAAGACACATGGATATCTTTATTTGGTATCAATGCTAAGAAAGTATAATTCACTTCCCCTAGAACCTTACCAGAGCATTTGGATTTCTCAATAACCAACAATAAATCCTTACCCACCAACTCTAGAATACCTTCAAAGAATTATATTCACTAGCCATCAGGACTTGGGCTCTTGTATTTATGGAAATATTCAATAACCATTTGTAGTGCATCCATTGTGACCTCCTTCACGAGAGATTCATTTTTTTTGTGGACCACAATACAAGGGAAAAAGTTGCCATATGAATTATCTATACTATATTATCATGAGGGGATTCATTGAATAAATTATTGAAGTGGTTGAATCTGTTAGAAAAATAGGCGTTCTCATTTCATCATAGACAAAGGCCACCACCTAACACCTTAATCTTAACACAAAGGCCACCCCCGAGCACCTTAACCTTGATAGATAGAATATTTCCGGAAGCAATCCAATAGCTAACCAAGGTAGCACACCTTTCTCAAAGGCTAGCACACCAATAAAGAGTAACCAAAGACCAAGCATAAATTCCAAACCATAACCAAGAGAAAGTCCAAGCCAAAACTGAAGTGCCAGTTGCAGTTGTTGCAACTCCTCTCCAAACTTGTGCACCAATAGTCTTATGTAGTTGTGAGAGTGTGTATGACAAATGAACTCTAGCACCCTCTATTTATAATAGTATATCTCACTTGACTTGGTTTACTTCTCTTTATGGAGGCTAATAAATCAAAATTAAATATTCTCTTGAGTCGACTTGTCTCCTAGGGTTATTATACAACATTTTAGGGTTTCTCTTGCTTCCCATAATATTTTATTCTTGTCAGAGGTTACACGTGGAGGTTAATACCTCCCGCATATACCATAATATCAACACTCCCTCCTAGATAGGGAGGTATTAAAGGAAATGGTCTTTAGCACAACCAGACCATTCAACTGGTAGCATCATCATAGCCACAGATACTATCTCATGATCAAATCATGAGTACCATCATCACTATCAATATCATTTGATAGCATCAACTACATCATCTCTCGAGGCCATACTCCATCTGGGTAATCGGGCATGATATTGAATAAGTCACTCACTCCACAAAGTTATACAAGAACCATTCTTATAATCTGGACATATGTCCTAGAAGAATAATTGTTCCAATAGATGATGAAAGCCACACTATGGGCTACAAGGACTATTCTTCTAATCCAGACATACGTTTTAGAATAATGTCTGTCCTAGACCATTTTCCACATGGAGAAAATATTTCCATCAACATATTGACTATCTGTCTAGCTGAAAATCATCTCCAACACTAGTGATAGTATCCATGGCAATCAGAACAATGCCATTCAATAGAACACAACTGTGTCTATCCAAAATAGTACACAACTACTATCCAGTGGTACACAACCACACCTAGTAGCACACAAATACTAACCAGTGACACATAGTCACAACCTGATCCAGGTGGATATTGGTGGCCACCCACCTATTCCAACTGGCTCCTCGTGTCCATTTTTGTTCAACACGTTCTTCTGTACTACTTTGTAATTGTAGGTTCTACACTTCTGGGGCTATCTTAAGCCCCAAAAATCCTCCAGGTGGATATGGGTGGCTTCTCGCCTAATCCAACTAACTTATTTTGTATGTTTTCATGTCAGCACATCTTGTTGTACTTCCAGGGCCATTTTGGGGCTCTAAACGTTTTTTTTTTTGGCTTTCCACAGTCAAATTCTAGACAGAGTTAGAGTTTGATGACAGAATGTGTAGTTCTCTGAAATACCTTTCCAACAGGCTATCACATGCTTAAAATGGAGGTCATATGCACAAGTTATGGCTATAGGAAGTTGAGGTACCAAATTACACCAACTTACCTATAGGGCCCACATGAATTTTGACATTTCACCTTCTAGGTTTAGGTTTTTGGATGTCTAGGGTTTTGGAATTCACGAGTAATATCAAAAATGATTATGGAGCCTCATTGTAATCTATTATGCTCAGACAGATGCGCGTAGCAGCCACATCTCTTCTTAGAGATAACTACCACTGTTCGAGCAAGTTTTCAGTTCTGCAGTTTTAGAGTTTCATCCTATTTCATTATTTAATAGAAGATATTGTCCAGTGGATATTTGTGTTATTCTCCATATCTCTGTGTTTATTATATTTATTCTGTTAATCCATTCCTTCCACTCCAAAATCTGGATCAGTGGTATCAGAGCAGTTTTCTCTTCATTTATTTTTCTTTGTGCATGTCCCCAACAAGATCTGGGTACAATAAGTTGGGACTCGAACCAATCGATCCATTACCATATCGATCACACTGAGCCCGAAAAAAACCCATGGGGGATGAAAATAAAGATGAAGGAGAAGGAGATCCTATTAAAATGTTTCTCGAGTAATCCCTCGCGTGACAAAGGAACAAAATGATGGAAAACTTCATGCAGATCCTTCGACGAATGCCCAAAGGAGAAGTATCTTCATCAAGCAGCCATGCAACCCCCTTCAAGGTACATGTAAATTTTGATATTTCATTATTTGAAGGACTGATAGATGCAGATGTTGTAGATAAATGGTTGAATTTTCTTGAAGGATATTTCTCGGTCCACAATTTTTCCGATAAGGAAAATATCACTTTTGCACTCCTCAAGGTCGTTCTCCATGTTAAAGACTGGTGGGATACTTACTCTGAGCAAAGGGTCATGGAAGATGTTTGTGGTGGCCCCTACATGGGATTCCTTTCGGGACGCCATTAAATAACAATACTACCCTGTTGGAAGCTATGAGGACCAGTACACCAGATGGACCACCCTACATCAAGAAAGGGACCAAACAATACCATATTTCACCAACATTTTCCATACCCTACGCACTAAATTGGGTATCAAATACTTTGAGCGTCATCAGGTTCTCAAATATCACGACTGTTTACATAGATATATTCAAACATAAATGGAGTTCATGGACATCGCCTCTTTAGGCATGAATTATATATACGCTATCAAGATTGAGCAAAAATTTAAGCAGAAACGACGAGAGTTTGGATTTGAAAACCCTTCATAGCCGAAACATGGAAAAGGTAGTCCAAACCCATACAACAAGGGACCAATTTGAGATGGTCTCCCTCAAGAAAACCTTCCAATCCGCAACAAAAGAATGGAAATGAGAATATGAAGAAGGACACGAGAAATGGTGTGAGTACCATAAAAGTCCTTGGCACAACACCGAAGAATGTCGCTCCAAGCAGTCCCTTGTGGGGGAGATGAAGGCTTCCGAGTCAGAGGCCGATTCTGATTTTGAGTCAAATCCTGAAGGAGGGAAAAATATTATCGATGTTGAATCCAGTGCAACTATCGCTACCACCAAATTTCGACCAAGCGAACCAGAAGAACCAAAGAAAGGGGAATGCCTCTTTCACTCGCAGATGTGGGTCAAGGAGGATCAATCTGATTCATTTCATTGTCAACAATAGTATTCAGAAGAACCTGATTTAAGCAGAGGTCATCAAGTGACTAGATCTTCCAACGACACCGCACCCGCAACCCTACACCATCGACTGGCTTTACCAAGGAAGAGATCTCTGTGTTAGCCAACAATGTTGTCTACCCTATGACATCAAGCCTTTCAAAGATGAGGTATTGTGTGATATTTATCCCCTTGAATTTTGTGATGTTCTTTTAGGAAAACCATATTTGTGGAAGCATCATGTTGTGTATGAGTCTAGACTCCATACTATTATTATTACTTTTGGTATACAATTGTACAGGATCCCAGAGGTAGCATCACTTAGTGCTATTTATTTGATCTCTGCTAAGCAATGAAGTAAGGTCATTTCACAGACCGAGAAGTTCATATTCTTTGTGATCTGTGTTCACAGTAAGTAGAAGGTCCCCACCACATCTGTGACCTCTACAAAACACCTCTCTTTACAGTAGAAGCAAGTGGGCAGGATCGTGGAAGAATACATAGACATCTTCTCCTCACCTACAGTGGTACCAACACATTGCCAAGTCAAGCATCCAATTGATATGACCCTCGATGATCCTCTACCTAATGGACCAGTCTATCGACGCTCACTGATGGAGAATGAAAAAATCAAGCATCAGATCTGAGAGCTTCTTAAAAAGGGGCACATCAGACCAAATTCTCCCCTTGTGGAAGCCCGATTGTACTGGTGTAGAATAAGGATGGGACTTGGTGATTCTGCGTTGATTACAGAGCCTTAAACAAAATCACAGTCAAGAACCGCTATCCCATTCCAAGGATTGATGACCTTCTTGAACAACTCAAGGGGGAAACTTTATTCAGCAAGATTGACATAAAGTTTGGCAACCACAAGGTTCCCATCGAACCAAATGATGTATGGAAGACAAACTTCAAGTCTAAAGAAGGTCCCTATGAATGGCTAGTCATGACCTTTGGATTAACAAATGCACCAACCACTTTCATGAGGTTGATGGATGATGTATTGAGACCCTTCACCAACTCCTTTGTGGTGGTATATTTGGATGACATCCTCATCTTCAACAGAACGTGGGAATATCACATGCGGCATATTCAACAGGTTTTGAGCACTCTACGACAACACAAGCTTTATGCCAACTTGGAAAAATTCTCTTTTGGCATGAACAAGGTCCAATACTTGGGCTACATTGTTGATGAGCATGGGGTACATGTTGATCCAACTAATATCCAATTCATCCGTGACTGGCCAACCCCGACCACACTGACCGAGCTTCAGAGCTTTATGAGGCTAGCCAACTTCTATCAATGGTTCATGTTGGGATTCTCCCATATTTCATGGGCCCTTAGATAGGTGACCAAGGGTGGTGGTAGGGCCAAGTTCGTGTGGGGGAAGGAGAAATAATGAGCATTCAATGATATGAAGAATCGCTTGTGCTCAACTCCAGTACTCTCCTTTCCCAATATGCAACAACCATTCGATATTGAGACTAATGCATCTGACTATGCTGTGGATGCAGTTCTCACTCAACATAGGCATCCGATGACATACCATAGTGAGACACTCTCCGATACTATTCAAAAATACCCCAGCTATGAAAAGTAAATGTATTTTATTGTACAAGCCTATTATCAATGGAAAAATTACATTATGGGGAAATAAACGATCATACACACAGATCACAAGCCTCTGCAGTTCATACAGACACAAGGGAAATTGAAGAACGTCTACCATCAGAAGTGGTCTAGCTACCTACAATAGTTTCATCTCAACATCAAGTATAAGACATGTATCTCCAATCGTGTCACTGACTGTCTCAATTGGCCCCCTATGGCTGCACTCACCATTGTGCTCCATTCCTGTGGACATGAATACTATGAGTGGCCCCAACTTTATCAACAAGATCTGGACTTCGCCACCACATACCAGCTCTTGGGTATAGGCGCAACTATCACTAATTTTCACATTCAAGATAGAATATTATGCCACTTGGGCCATCTCTGTGTTTTCTGCAAGTGAGTGTGCAAAGATGATTTGGGAAGCCCACTACAGTCGGGTGGCAGGACATTTTGGCATAGAGAAAACTGTGGCCATTCTTCAAAAACATTTTTATTGGCCAAAACTTCGATGGGACGTTAGCAAGTATATCAAATATTGCATTTCCTATGCCATTTCCAAGCCAACCATCAAGAAGCAAGGCTTATGTACCCACCTTCCTATTCTCGAGAAGCCTTGAAAATCCATCTCAATGGATTACATTTCTGGCTTTCCGTCCACCAAGAAAGGAAATGACTATGTGTTTGTGGTCGTTGATCAGTTTTTGAAGATGACCATCCTCACCAACCTGTAAGAATAATTTCACAGCGGAAGATACTACCAATCTCTTCTTCGAATGAGTGTGGGTCCACTTTGGGATACCACAGACCATCATGTCCGACCGAGACAACAGGTTCCTCAACACCTTTTGGTCGAGTCTCTGGTCTCTATTGGAAACCAAGCTCACAAAATCCACTTCTTTCCACCCCCAAATCGATGACCAAACAAAGTTCGTCAATCAGATGATTGTGCACATCCTGCACATGAAAAATTATAAGAATCCACATACATGGGACAAGAGTCTCCCATATGTCCAACACAGTTACAACAAGGATCTCCATAGTTCCACTGACCATAGCCCATTTCAGGTGGGTCTGGGATTCCAACACTTGGGACCCATTGATGTTGACCTCCCTCTTGTCACCGCATAGACAAACTCTTCCCCTTATCATTCTGCGATCGACAAAGCCACCATATTCATTGAGAGGATTCATCCCATCTTCCAATAGGTCCATGAGATTTTGCAGAAATCCAATGCTAAGTATAAGAAACACCATGATCAACACATGGTACCACACCCGTTTTAGGTTGGCGACAAAGCCTGGTTACATCTGTAGAAGGAGTGTCTCATCAGGCCCCATCGAAAGATTCATCCACTTTGTTATGGGCCTTAAACTATCACCAAGTCTTTGGGTAGACATGATTTTGAGCTCAACACTACACCCTTCTTTGATCTGCATCCAGTATTCAATGTGGACCTCCTTCGACCATATTTTCCACCATTATTGGACACTTTTGATATTGCAGAAAAAATGACACCAACAGAGCTCAATCCTGATTGTATGGAACAAGCATCCACTGATCATATCGTGTACACATAGGTCAACGACACTCGCCAACAATGGATCCAACTTTATTAGGTTGTCAAGGCAAGGAAACTCCTACACCAAGGCAAGTGGCTCACCCGGGGCCAAATCCAACATAAGTTTCCTCACCTGATGGGGGAAATCAACGCAATGGAGACCATTGCTTCCTAAGGGGGGAGGATAGATCCAAATGGATATTGGTGGCCACCCACCTATTCAAATTGGCTCCTCGTGCCCATTTTTGTTCAACAATTTATTCTGTACTGCTTTGTAATTGTGGGTTCTACACTTCTGGGGATGTTTGAATCCCCACACATCCTCCATGTGGATACAAGTGTCCTATATCCTAATCCAACTGGATTATTTTGTATGTTTTCATGTCAACACATCTTGTTGTACTTTTGGGGTCGTTTTGGGGCCCTAAATGCTGTTTTTTTGGCTCGCCATAGTCAAATTGTAGACAGAGTCAGAGTTTGACAGTGAAATGTGTAGTCTCTGAAAGACCTTTACAACGGGCTATCACGTGCCTAAAACAATGGTCGTATGAAAAATTTACGGCCTTAGGAAGTTGAGGTACCAAATTACACCAACTTACCTATAGGGCCCACATGACTTTTGGCGTTTCACCTTCTAGGGTTAGGTTTTTGGATGTCTAGGGTTTTGGCATTCATGAGTAATATAAAAAAGTCCTATGGAGCTTCATTGTAATCCATTCTGCTCAGAAAAATGCACGTAGAAACCACATCTCTTCTCATAGATAACTACCACAATTCGAGCAAGTTTTCAGTTCTGCAGTTTTACAGTTTCATCCTATTTCATTATTTAATAGAAGATATTGTTCACTGGATATTTGTGTTATTATCCATACCTCTGTGTTTATTGTATTCAGTCTATTAATCAGTTCATTCCACTCCTAAATACAGATCACAATTGGTGGAATACATCCACCATAGTGGCATACAATTATTGTCCAGAGACAGACAATCTCCACAACAATCATATCATCTGATATCAACCTGCATAATGATATCATGATATGAACTGAGTCATCTAGGCCATTCTTCCACTCACATCTGTGAGATTTGGAAGAGCATCTTCCTTCAGAAAGTAAAACATTATCCATGGACTACCTGTACTATTCTTCCACATCATAGAAGAATATATGTCCATCATCCTGAACCATTCACCTAATTGGGCCATTCCTCCGACACTAATCATAATGCAACCTGGAGAGAATGAGTCTTCCCTAGGGAATTCCTATCCATGATTTCTGAACTTGGACCATTCACCTAACTGGGCCATTCCTCTGGCACTAATCACAGTGCAACCTGGAGAGAATGAGTCTGCCCTAGGGAATGAATGTCCATACCATTTTCTATGGAATTGACTGTCTTGCACCAACCTCCAAAACAAACCATTCTTCAAAAATTCTCACAACTGTGAAATTCGAAAGAATGATTGCCCGACGAGGTGGACCATTCTACTTGACCACTACTCAGAGTGTCTTCCAAGAAGAATGAATGTCCTATACCATTCCTCCACACTAGCCATAAGGGAATCTCTACCTATGGTACGTCAACAATCTATCAGAACATTTTCATTACGAAAATCATTGTTTGATCTAGACCATTTTCCAAACTGGAAAATGCCCATCCGTCAAAAATCTCAAACCACTTTCTGAAGTGGAAAGGAACTGCCCAACCTAGATTATTTTCTGAACTGGAAAATGACTGTCCATAAATCAATAACATATCAATGCTCCCTTCCAACTTGGAAGTAATCACTTTCTTCTCCAATAAGGAGGTAGTCTCCACGAGCCCCAACTTGTCTCTTAAGTATGCAAACGTTTCATCTTGGACAAAGGCTTTACCAAAATATTTGTTATTTGCTCATCTATGGAGATATACTGGAGAAATACTTCTCTCTTCTGGGATTTATCACAGAGAATATAATGATTTATCTCAATGTACTTCGACCTGTCATGGAACACTGGTTTCTCTGAAAGATTCACATGGATCTAATCACTACAATATATCATGGTCGAATTCGACACCTGATTAGACGGTCCAAAAACTAACTTACAGATCCACATTGCTTCTGTACAAGCATCACAAGATGAAATATACTCTGCTTCTTGAGTGCAACAGACTTTTGTTTCCTATTAGTCCATAATATCATGGCAAAGTTCAAACTAAAACATATCCAAGTAGCACTTCTTCTGTCATATGCACTCCCTGCTCAATCTGAATCAAGAAATTCATGTAGCTGTATGTCATAATTTAAACATCCCACAAAACAAATATTCGACTGAGTATTCTCCAAATACATTAACAAGCCAATCAATTGTCAATACAAAGATGCGTCTACTAGATTAGAGCCTCTTCAACTTCTTCATATTTGTTATCATGGGATTTTTCCATGGATTTGCAATCCATCATCCCATACTTTTGAGTAACCATTCTGATACACTTTCTCTGTCATAGAAATTTTTCTCTGCGCTTATGTTGTATATGAGATACTCTGAACCAAGTTGCTTAAATCCATACAATGTCTTCTTCCATTTGCATACATGGGTGTCTTTCTAGTATACCTCAAAACCTTGAGATTGCTCGACATAAGCTTCTTTCTCAATTTTCTTTATTGGGAAGAATAGTCTTTTACATGTAAATTTCAATCCATGGATACTGCAAGAGGTATATTTGGTTTACTAGAATAAGTTTTCATCATAGTCTTCTCCCTCCTTCCTGGAAGAACCTCTATTTCTGAATCTCGCAATGCTTCCATTCATAAGTCTTTTTCACAATTTCTTACATACACTGTTCTTCATCACAACTTCCATTTCTTCTATTTGATTGCTTCTAGTAGGTTCAAACCATGGAGATAGTCTTATGATTCTTGGTATAATAACTGGTTGTTCTGGATTTTCTTTCTTTCTTGGAATCTTCATGTTCTTCCTCATGTTCCTCTTTATCTTTTGGGTCCATGGAGTCTTCTATATATTCCATTCCCTTCCTTCTTGAAGATTCCAACTTCTTCCTTTCATCATAGGAATATGGATGTAGATGGACAACCAAGGATACTTAAGGCTTCTTCTCGAAGAAAACTTCTTCCAGAGTCAAACTGAACACGTGTTGCTTATCATGGCTGCTATCTCCAATGGGGAACATGGACATATAATTTATAATCTTCATGGATTGTTCAATGGATCATATAATTTAGGATTAGCTCCCTCCTAATCCCGGATTCATGCCAAAATGCATGCTCTTCTTTTGAAATTATGCAATCAACTCCCAAAATCTAAGAGAGTCCATGCTTTTGTCTGCATCCTTATTGCTTTCTACAAAGTATCACAAGTTTTATTTTAGTTTCCTCTTTATTACTGACTTCTTTCTTATTTAAATCATTCTGGGTATCTTCAAGTTTGATTTTGATTGTGGCCCATCTGACAATTGTTACTTATATAATAGTTTCCACAAGAATTGTCACCAAAGATTGTTAATGTACTTCATCCTTTTCATGTGCATTGTAGTCATTGTAATAACAATCCTTATATTATTATTATTCCATAGGTATTGTTTCACTGACAATCTTATCTTCTAAGAGATAGACATGCATGATATGTACATGAACTATATTATAGAATAATATTTTTACCTTGACTAGAAGAAGACATTTGTTTTATCCTGCTTGGATTTCTTTGAGGGTTCCCTTTCTTCGACAACTATTGCTTCGTTTGTTTCCTTCCTTTTCTTTAACTCAAGACAATGGTTCTTGTAGTGACCATATTTTCGACAGTTGAATCACTGTATTTTTGACATATCCTTTTCTTGATTTGGTTTCTTCCTTAAGACAAACTTCCTCTTATTCTTGAAATTCTTGAATTTTGCTGTGAATGCTTGATCATCATATTTCTTTTGGGATTTCTCTTTTGCATTAATCCTTGATTCTTCTTGTGCACAACAAGTCCAAATTTCTTCAAATGTGGGATACTCCTTTCTTGTGTTCATGCTTGTGACAAATTCATCCCATGTCTTGGGAAGGCCATTGAATACTATATTTACTAGTTCTTTTTATGAAACRATTTCTTCAATAGCTTGTAGTTGATCTCTTAACTGAGATATTCTTACAAAGTATGATGTTATGCTATCATCATCATTCATTTTCATGTCACAGTGTTCATTCTTTAGACTCATCAATTTTCYAATGTTTCTGACTAAGAATAGGTTAGATAGGGAATCATACATCTTCTTAGATGAGTCAAGATGATAGATGTAGGGTATCAAATGGTCTTTCACAGAGTCCTCTATGATGCTCATAGCATTAATGTCATTGTCCTTGAAMTTCTCCATAACTGCAACGTTCTGAGGMTCCTTCTCTTTTCCTACTTCAAACTGTGGTTCCATGATATTTTCTTTCATGATATCCAAMACTTTATTCTTRGAAAGGATGAGGTCAATCCTTCTCTTCCATGCTCTGAAGTTAGAAGCCCCTTCTAACTTGTTTTTTGACTTCATAGAGTAAGTCATGACTTCTTTGACTTGGTAAACCTTTGAATTTGACCAAAAACTCAAACTTGATGCCTTGTCTTGATGAGAGTACCAGGAGGTGCGCTAGGTTAAGGTGCACTAGGCTATCCAGAAATTAGGTCAACATATTCACTTAAGGTTCCTTAACAAGAGGGTTAGGGTTTCGTTGCTGCAACAAAAATTTGACTGTAACTACAATTGTAATTGAGCAAATCCTCCCGATCTATCTTCCAACAGTTAGACTGTTTGAAGATAGTGTGGGCCCATAACCTGTTAGAAAAATAGGTGTGCTCGTTTCACCATAGAAAATATAGAAATATTGTCACCCAACAATAGGTACAAAGGTCACCCCCGAGCACCTTAACCTTGACAGATAGAATAATTTCGGAAGTAATCCAATAGCTAACCAAGGTCGTGCACCTTTATCCAAGGCTAGCGCACCAAGCAAGAATAAACAAAGACTAAGTAGAAATTCCAAACCATAACCAAGAGAAAGTCCAAGCCAAAACTGAAATGCCAGTTGCAACAACTGCAACTGCAGCTATAGTTCCTCTCCAAACTTGCACACCAATGGTCTTATGCAGTTGTGAGAGTGTGTATGAAAAATAATCTCTAGCACCCTCTATTTATACTAGTCTATCTCACTTGATTGGGCTGACTTCTCTTTCTGGAGGCTAATAACTTAATATTAAATATTCTCTTGAGTCGACTTGTCTCCTAGGGTTATTATCCAATGTTTTAGGGTTTCTCTTGCTTCCCAGAATACTCAAGTCTTGTCAGAGGTTACACGTGGAGGTTAATACCTCCCGTAGCTACCATAATATCAACATAATCCTCCTTCTTCCATATCCCTAAAACGATGGACTATATCCCCTCTCTCATCCTTTATTCTCTAGATTGTGTTTATATTGTTTCTCATTTTAGTATAATTACAAAAAAATGAGTGTTTTCAACACCTTGTGTTATCCATCTTGCTCTACTCTTTTGTCTCATCTTCACTTCTTCCCAATCTAAGAGCTATTTTTTAGCAACTTTCTTATATTTTAAATTTCTCAACTCTTCTTCACTAAAAATTCATTTCATATTATAATTGAAAATATTTTCTATATCCTCTTCTAAATTTCAAATTTAATCTTGAGAATCATTAAATTTTGTCTTTTCCCTTTCTATGGCGATCCTTTTGATTCTCTTGATGTTAATACTAAATTGATGCATTGAAAAGTCCTCATGCTGGCAATCAAAGTGTCTCCATTCATTTTGAACCATTTCCCTAAACTCAACATCACTGGCTACAATGAAAATTGAGATTTAAAGGACCAACAGGTTTTGGGACAAACTCCCCCACTTGTCGAAAGATAGGAATGTGACTAGAGGTCCCTCCTTCACCTATTCAATATTTGATGCTTCCAGTACTATTAACAATTTTGTTTGCAACTAGAAACCTATCTAATCTCTTAGAGATGGCTCCATCCCCATCCCTATTGTTCCTCCAAGTCGGTTTTAAAACTAAAGGTTTGATATCTTAAATCCCCACATCATCAATGTTCTAAAGTAGGAAATCTACCTAATAATCCATTCTTCCAACTTCCCCCATACCTCTCCTTGTCTCAAGATAAAATTTACGTCCCCTCCCATTATCACATTAGCCTTGTTTAATTCCAAATTCCCAAAGAAAGAGTCCCAACAAAATTTCCTTGAAAGGACCATAGATAAAATTAAAGATTGTATCTAAATTTGGGTGAAACAATTCCATACAAATATCAGACTAAAGAAAGAGACATTCCTTACCTGTAGGGTCTTATACCATCCTACCAATAGACCCCTAGATTTCCCCACTTAACATAGGGCTTCAAAACTCCACCCAAGAAGGGTAGATTTTAAAAAATATTTTTCCTTAGTGGCCTCAAGGGTCGATTCTCAAATCAGTAACACCTCTGGATTATTAGACGCAACTAACGTCTTCAAAGATTTTCTTTTGTGGGCATTTCTCGAACCTCTTATATTGTAAGAGAGCACAATAACTTTATAACCTTAGAGTGAGATTTTCCTGCTCTATGGCCCCTTGAAGAATCCTTTGTTTATTAGATAACACCTCTATGCCAACTTATTTCATTACATGGGAAAGATAGGATTTCCTACTAGGTCCCCTAGCTTCCAATTTGATCCATGCCATTACCAACCTCCACTCCCTTTTCCTCAATTAATATTCCATTTTTCCTAACCAATATTAGGTGATATTTCTTATTTATTGCAAGAACAAAATCATCGTGAGAAGAGTACATAACATTGATGCTATCAATGGATTCCACCTTTTTCTTCCTTGTCATGGATTTTCCCCTCATGATGACATCACCTTCTAACTATGAGGAAAGTTTCTCCTTGGTTTTTAAGGCCTTATAATCCTTCTGGTTTGTGAGAAATATTTTATCATGCTATAAATTCGTGAACCTCATTTACCTCGTCCAATTCATCTTTTGGGATCTAAAGGCTTCCTAAAATGCTTTCTTTATTTTTTTATGGGATTCCTTCATTTTGGTGACATTCACAAAGGGTAAGAGTTTATTTCTAACATAGAAAGTTGTCACTTCTTTAACTCCTCCTACCCTTGCTTTCTCCTTTGACTTTACCTTTCTATTAAGTCTTCTTTTGGACTAATAGTAATGGCCAAAGTTGTCACTTCTTTAACTCCTCCTACCCTTGTGGATTCAGCACTGAAAAACCCCTGTGGCACTCATATTATGCAGACTTAGCCACTCAAATATGCAGATATTATACAACCACTCAAATCTGCAGATCCAATACTTTTTGGCTGAATTTTAGGGAAAATTAAATAGAAAGAACCCTAGAAAATACCAAAACATAGAACTTTTAGACTACAACAACAATAAACTGTTAGCTCTAGCCATTTCTTGTAAAATATTATCAACAACACTGGAGGAGGGTTCCTAAAAGAATGATGTACCTTTTTTTTTCCCTTTTTGTAGGCATAGACAACAGACTTCAGTATTGGATCATCTTCTCAGCAACCTGAGGGATGTTCTATTGCTTTCTTCGACTTCAGTACTAGATCATCTTCTCAGCAACCCGAGGGATGTTCTATTGCTTTCATCCTTCCCTTACTCTGTGCCACGTTTTTTTTCCTAGTTGTTATGCCCAAAAACGCATGCCTTGTCAAATAATCATGTTTTTACCTTCAAATACTCAAATATGCCCTTTGTTCACCTTGAAGGTTCCCAGAACTTCCCAACCTTCATACTGCCATCATATGCCTTATTCCTAGTGTGATGACCTTTATGGAATTCGAAGACAAACTCAAATGCCACATGAAGATATCTTCTTATTGACCAAACTAGCATTGTTTCCGGTCATGTTGGATAACTGGTCCATAGCGAGGATGCGCCTGCATCAAAATTCCTTTAGATCTTGTTAAGAGTGTTGGTTACGGGATGACTTCCCTTTATTTGTTGCATCTTGCTTATTTTTATAATGATGGGATGGGCTTCCCTATGTCTCCTAATAATTTGTTGTAATGCCTTTGTTGTAATTTTCTTTATGCATGTTAAAATGTGACAACAGTTGTAAAATTGAAATTTACCAAATATTTAATAGTGTTAGTTTACTAAACCATTGGAAGTTTGTATGATTGGGGTAGTTTTTAATTATGCAATTATGTAACCGTTCCAACATAGATATAGATCTATGAAGCCCGAGAGATCTATTTGGCTGGTGGGTAAGCTTGATTGTAAGTTTATCTTGAATAATAGAGTTACCGATACCTTACCCCGTGGATGTTTTCTTGACACACCATCAAAGTTTTACCACATAAATCTTGTGTGTTATCTGAGTTATTTATTTGTCTTTATTGTCATAATTCTTGCATTTATTATTGTGTTCAGGTTCTTAAATACCAACAAGTGGTATCAAAGCGAAGGTGAAATAGGTGATTGAGAAGTCTATAAGAGCATATGGTTGTTGTTTGTTGGTTACTGTTGAGGAGAATGGAGGAGAAGGATCTGGGTTGTTGGACATTTGCACAAAGAAAGAATGAGGGCGCTTGTCAAATTCTGCAAGGAAGGAAGAATGATGGTGCCACTTGAGGAGTTGATTTTTGAACCCCTATGGCGGCAGCGAAATTTGGCTATTGGGTTTAGTTAAAGAGCCACCCGCAAGCTACAAACTCCAGGAAGGTACAAAGTTTAAGAATTGTTGATTTTAAAAATAAAAGTCCACCCATTTATTTTTTGTGGAGAAAAAATATATATATTTTAAAAAAGAAATATATGTTTTAAAAGTTTAATAGGGTGGGGTAATATATATATATATATATATATATATATATATATATATATATATCTTGTGAAGGTTAATGAGTTTGATTTTTTTTGTTG
>ML780864.1:747718-774752 GCA_009831015.1 Picea engelmannii | reverse complement strand
CTTATGTACATGTTCCAAAGGAAAATAGAAGTAAGATGAATAATAACGTTGAAAAGTGTGTCTTTATGGGTTATAAAGATGGTGTGAAAGGTTATAAGATTTGGAACCCATAAACTAAGAAGATTTTTTACAGTCGAGATGTTGTTTTTAGAGAGGTAAAAGATGTGTCCAAATAGGAATTCCTACCAACGCAAGACAAACCTGAGAAAATAGAGCTTGAGTTGGATGATGCAAAATATGAATCATCTGAAGAAGATGAAGCAGAAGAAGAAGAACCTCATACCCCAGTATTGAGGATATCAGTGAGAGAAATAAGGAAACCAACAATTGAATTCAAAGGATAGTAAACTCTGGAAGAAGGCCATGGTTGAAGAAATTGATGCCTTGGATAAGAATGAGCCATGGGGTATAGTTGAGTTGCCAGCTGGAAGAAAATATGTTGGTAGAAAATGGTTGTTTAAGAAGAAGTTTAATGCAAAAGGAAAAGTGGAACAATGCAAAGCTTGGCTATTAGAAAAATGTTATTCCCAGATGGATGTGAAGACAACATTCCTACATGGGGATCTGGAAGAAGAAATATACTTGAAGAAACTAGAAGGATTTGTAGTGAAGGGAAAGAAAGAGCTGGTATGTAAGCTAAAGAAGTTAGTATATGGTCTGAAGAAATCACCTAGGATGTGGTACCAAAAGTTTGACACATACATCCTTGGATTGGGATTTGTGAGAAGCGAGGCTGATCACTGTGTATATTCCAAGAAGGTTGGTAATCACTTCATTTATGTAGTCTTGTATGTTGATGACATGTTGCTGGTAGGAAATAACATGGATGTTATCAAGGAGGTGAAATCACATCTATCCTCCAAATTTGACATGAAGGATCTCGGAGATGCTAACTTCATTCTGGGAATGGAGATTAAAAGAGATTGTGCAAACATGAAACTATGGTTGAATTAGAGAAAATATGTTGAGACGATATTGCAGAGGTTTAATATGCATGGAAGTAAACCGGTCAAGGTTCCTATTACTATAAGTGTAAAGTTATTTGCAGATCAGTGTCCCAAGACACAGGAAGAAGAAGAGGACATGTCCCATGTTTCGTATGCCAGTGCAGTTGGCAGTTTGATGTATGCAATGGTCTGTACTAGACCGGACATTGCACATGCAGTGGGAGTTTTGAGAAGGTATATGTCAAAACCAGGGAAGGAGCATTGGACAACAGTAAAGAGGGTCTTCAGTTATCTTCGTGGAACTACCAGTTATGGATTGTGCTACCAAGGAAGACCAAGATTGGATAGAGTGGTGGAAATCTATGGCTTTGTTGATGTAGACTGGGTTGGAGATCTGGATCGTAGAAGATATACAAGTGGGTATGTGTTTAACCTATTTGGAGGAGCAATCAATTGGATGAGAAAAAGACAGGCTGTAGTGGCACTCTCAACTACAAAAGTTGAATACATGGTAGCCACTCAGGCAGGCAAGGAAGCAGTATGGTTACAGAGATTGTGTGCAGGTATTGGGTTGGTACAACAAGCAGTACGATTAGTTTAGGATAGGAAGAGTGCAATCCTCCTGGAAAAGAACTGAACTTATCATTCTAAGACAAAGCATATTGATGTCCAGTATCACTTTGTGAGAGACATGGTTGAAGCAAAGAAGGTGTTGTTGTAAAAGGTTGACACTTTGAAGAATGTTGCAAATTCATTGACAAAGTCTGTGAGCACAGAAAAGTTCTCCTGGTGTAGAGTAACAATGGGCATTGTTGCCATGAATTGTTGATTATATAATCCCGTGGACCCCTGGATGCAAAGAAAACAACAAGTGGGAGAATGTTGGGTATGTGTTATATTCTTTGCATGTGTGTGTGTGGGCGCTTCAGATTTGACAACTACGTATGAAGATCCCTCTAGTAGTTCTCTTTGTGTTGTGTGCACCGGGCGCTTCCTAGAGGGGTCCCAGGGGGGGCTAGGTATGCCCCCCTTGGTTACGCACAACGTTAAGGGCAGTGCCCCGATTTGTTTTTTTTGGCATTTTTGCTATTTTAGTGGATTTTGCTATTTTTAGCGGTTTTCTAAATTAATCTCGGATTAAGGGATTAGGGTTTTGGTATCTACGAAATACCTAAGGGATTAGGGTTTTGGTATATATATTGTATGGTAAATGGTGAAATTACTACAATGAAGCGTTGAAAGGTTTTCTCCCGGTGAAGGGTTTCCGGTATAAATCTCTGTGTACTATGTGTATGAACCATTGATTAATTTATGTTTTGCTTAAGAATATATATGCATTGCTTTACTTCACAGGTTTAAAACTTATATTTGTTTTGGTAGTCCATGGTTTTAGAGCCCATGGATTGCATGAAATGAAGCATATTCAAAGGCTTGATGAACTCCATTGTAAATGGTCCTGGAGGTAAGCGATGAAGGCTTACTTGGTCGACTTGGCTGTATTGAGTCAAGGGAATGTTCATGTCAAGGTGGAGCACTGAGACTCCATCATAAGGTACCTAGAGGTGAGCGGAAAATGTTCACTTGGGCCGACTTGGCCATATTTGGTCAAGGTTTTGAATGCAAAGTTTGAGGTGGAGCATAAGGTGTCCAGGTTATAAAGGTGGATCTATATTTCTCTATATAATAAAATTTGATGTGTTTAGAGTTTTGTGGTGAAAAGAGTATTGACAAGTCAATCAAGTGTTTGAGAATAGATTATGGAGGCAGGTTCACATCCTTGAAATTTGGAAATTATTGCAAGGAAGTTGGGATCGAAGGGGCATGCTCAGTAATGCCAAGTTGCAAAAATAGTTGTGGGTAGAAGAGGTTATGCTATCTAGTAAATAAGTTACCATCAGTTGCAAAAGATTGGAAGATTCCAGAAGAGGTATGAACAGGTCATCTTGTGATTACTCAAACGTGAAATTTTTCGGTTGTGATGCTTATTCTCTTATCATCATTCTAAGTAGGACCCAGATCAAATAGGTAGATCTTTGTTGGTTATGGTGATGGTGTTAAGGGATACTAATTGTGGGATCCTATTTCCCACACAATCATCATTAACAAAGTAGCGTTTGATGAATCTACACTCATAAAATAAAACATAGTAAAATATGAAAGGTACAAAGAATAACTGGAAGAATACATGTATTTGGAAGGTATCAATTCCATGAAAGTTCCTCACCAATTGTTAAGTGTATTTCTATTCATGTTGTGTTAGCACTAGTTGTGTTACTTGATCTTGAGTTAGTGCAACTAGAGGTTAAAACAATTTTACATGGAGTTTTGGATAAGGAGATGTATTTGGAACACACATAAAACTGAAATTTACTTATGTAAGTATTTAGTGGTGTTGGTTTACAAAATGGTGGAAGTTTGTATAACTGGTGGTAGTTCTCGTAACTATCTAACTATGTAACAATTCCATGATAGAAATTCAATTTCCTTGTATAAGATCCATTTTTAGAATGAAATCACATGGATAATGATAATTGTTTTAGCCAAAAAATGGAAACATTGTTCTTTAATATCATTGTTCAGACTATTATGGAATGTTTATTTGACACGTGAAACAATAAAAAGGGAAGTAATGATTAATATAATTGTTATTGGTTGTAGTTGTTTAAAATTCATTAATGTTGGGTAAAAGAGTAATTTTGATTAGAGTATAGTTTCCATCCTTCTCTATAAATGGTTGATTTAATGATTGTTTCTAATTTTTTGCTTTATTAATACGCCTATACTTTTTTTGATCTCAAAGTTAGCTTTGGGGTGCAGATTCATGGGTTGATGTAATAGTAGTTTCAGTGTCCTTCCTCGTGGTGGTCCTTGACTTATGTTTCTATTTATATAATGTTGCAAGCTATCTTATTATATAGCATATCCACGTGTTGAGATTTTGTTCCACATTAATACTTATCTCTCTTTTCTTCTTAGTAAGTCATCATTAATTTTGATCACCTCTAATCAAACAATTTTTTATTTTTCTTTTTCTTTTTCAACTTGTTATTGGATAAACTTCTTTTAATATTTCAATTGTGTCTTTTTTTGATAATAACATAATAAATATTCTATATAAACCTTACAAGCCCAAAACATATTTATACAACTTGATTTATTGAAAACAAAACTTTCAATTTTAATGATCTCAAAATAAACTCTTAATATTCAACTCCTGCATAAAGCATGCCACTTTTATTGTAAAATAGTTATCTTAATATATTCAACTCATGCACTTAGCATGCCACTCTTATTCTAATTATAAAATAGTAACTATATTTACTACATTGATTCTATGATTATGAACCATCCATATTCTACCTAAGATATATGAATTATAACATTCCAATAATATATATTCATTGACTTATTCAAATATCCACAAAGTTATATCTCATCTAACAAAAACTACACCCCTTAGATGCAGTGCACGGGCTTATACTAGTATGTAATTAGAAGACTATTATAAGGCTGGTCAATATACAATATACTTCTCAAACTATGAACGAGGGACAAAGTTCAAATTCAAAACATGGACTTTCAGTTTTATCTTATCTTCAATGAAATTGTGCTTAATATGTAAGCTTTGCATTTGTATAATTTACCCTTTCTTCCAACCAGTTATAAATGCTTTTTAAAATTACTAATAGAAGATTTTTAAAATATTTATGATTAAAAATATGTATTTTTACTACGCTATGTTACATGGTTTAGGTTCGAGTACGGATTCGACAAAAAATCAACTATATATCAACTTTAAAATAAAATAAAATATAAATATAAATAAGTATAACATATACACATATATATATATATATATATATTATTTTTTAAATAATAAATATTGTATTTATTTAATTATATAACTTAATTAAAATAAAATATAACATAACTATATATAATATATATTATATAATTATAATACAGTTATAAAATATATTATATAATTATAATATAGTTATAATATATATTATATAATTATAATATAGTTATAATATAGCTCACATATGTGAGCTTGCTCACATATATGTGAGCTTGCTCACATATATGTGAGCTTGCTCACATATATGTGAGCCTGCTCACATATATATAACATATAATGATAATATAATTATAATAATATATAGTTACCATATAATATATACAACACAATTTTATGTTTATATACGTATAGATATTAGTTTTAAACAATATAAATTAATTGTGAGAGTTGAAGCATTGAGATGAGGGGAATAGGTCGACATTAATAGCGGGAATAGAGTTGAAGATTTTGCATTCGAGAATCTGTTGACACAAAGCCAAAATGGAATTGAATGGAATGGAGTTGAGAGGTTCCACTGGGTTGAGTTGCATGGATAAGTGGGGCATCGACAAGGTTCCTTTAGTCCAATTCATGAATTCACTAGTCGAGTATCTGTCAAGTGAAGCTTTCTCGTTATTTAATATTTAAGAGCCAACGATTTCCTTGAACCAATGGATAAAGACACTCTGACTAGAGACAACACGAACCGAATTTTGGAAACATTTCTCGAATCAAACATAAGAAATCAAAATGGAGCTGAACCTAAGTTGAACCTAAACTAAATCTCAAGATTTTGTTGAGGTTCACCGAACTTCAAACCTCAAGGTTCAACTTCGACGAACCCTATGACTTAGGTTCACTTGGAGTGTGACACTCCACATGTTTGAGTCTACATTCATCTTTGTAGGTTTCTTGTAAGGGCATAGGTCCACATATGTATTGTTGGCTTTCATTAACTCTCATATATATAGAGAGAAAGGAGAGAGTCATTTCTTCATTCTCATTGTACTCTTCTCTTTGTACTTTCCTTCTTGGAGTGAGATGCTAGGGTTCACGAGGAAACCCTAGGAGAAGTTATGAAAGGGAAAGATGGCATCTTTGTTGGGAGCTTTCTCTTGTGAGATACTAGGGTTTATTCTTGTGAAAAAGGTGTTGGATATGATCTCATTGATTATTCTTACCATCCTTGAATTAGAGATGTGACCAAGAGGAGCAAACTAGTCTTCCTCACTTTTGTGCTTCTTATTTTTAATTTTATCTCTCTTATCTTGGAGCCGCTAGGGTTTATTGGATCTTCTTGGAGCATCTTGAATACTAGGGTTAACATTTCATCCCTTGATACTTCAAGATTAGGGTTTTGAGAAGAAACCTTATGTTGTATTTTCCAAAGTGAAGAATAAGGGGAAACATCTTGCCTTGGAGGACATGCTCGTGTGATGCTTTCTTGTTGGAGCTCCTTGGTGCGATATAGGGTTTTCATTGTTTTTCCTAGCTAGGGTTTTGTTGGCTGCCTGCAACAACCCCCTTCTTTTTCTTTAATCAAAATCTAGGGTCGCTCTAAATTTTACTTGGATTCTTCATTTGTTTCCCTTTGACTTGATTGGATTGGTATTTGTTTGCATTGTTTCGAGGTTGATTTGAGTTTATATTCTTTTCTTTTGTTTGGTTTGAATTTCATGAAATTCAAATTCCATTTCATTTTTCTTTCTACAAAGTTTTGATGTTGATGGACGAGCTTCATAATTTGGGAGTTTTTTTTTTTTTTTTAAGTAAAAAATGGGTGTTACTTTCTATATTAAATTGGCAAAAAATACAGATACAAAAGGACAGAGAGATATAGGCTCACTGTGCCACCAAATATGCTTCCATTTTACCAGAAACCAGCACATATTGGGGTAAGTGTAGTATGTATAGGAAGATATGCTATAATACTGTTTCGCCGTCTGTCCTGCCCGAAGGAAACCAGGACAGATGGAAATATATTGTCTTAACTCTGAACAACATCGTGATTTAAAACCAAACTAAAAAAAGAAATGCTCAAATACCCAGTGACCTGTCGGCCTTGTCCTCCTGACACACAGATTTGGCTTGAATTGCAAACGGTTGTGCGCACGTTGGACATTTTTGCTTTGCTGGAGCGTTGGAGTATGCATCAAGGAGCAAGTCCAAGCGTTGTCCCATGAGGAGGGCTCTGTGCTCCTGGTCTGCCATTTGGCCTCGGAGTTCGAACACGAGATCCAGATGTGTTGCGCGGAGGAGTGGAGCATGAAAATCGCTGGTTACTACCTTGCTTGAGGTTTCTTTCCCCTTTTCAGCTCGAGCCTCGTCCTTGTCCATGGCATCAATGTCTATGTGGTGCATCATTACCGCACATGTTCTTTTTGAGACCTCATCTTCGTAGGTCACCTCCTCGACGTAGCAGGTTGGGATGTCCTCACAGATCCTTCTTCTTTTCGTTTCTGTGGCTTGAGGTTCCGGGGTCGTTGCAATATCGCCCGGGCACGGTATCTCCTCTACGTAGAATATTGGGAACTTTTCTTCAGGCTCTTCCTTCAGATCGCTTCCAGCTTGTATTGCAGGCTCAATTGCAGGAATTTCTTCCTGCTAAATGTCTATGGGTTTCCAATTGTCCAGAGCTGGAGGGGTATGGGCTCTCCTCTCCATTACAGGATCAGTTACAGTGGCATGGAGTGCAGTGAGGGCGACTCTCGCTCTCTGTCAGAGGATAGAATTTTCCATTGAGAGTGCACGCTCAATATGTTGCCTTCTCTGTTTATGCTCAGCGTGGGTGTACCAAGCTGAACCGTAGCGAGGCTTTCCTCGCTCCCTTGGCATTGCAGAGGAGGAGTGAATAGAAGGCACCCCCGGATTCGACGGTATATAAATGAGATTACACCAGATCTCACAGTCGGCAGGGAGGTGCATAACAAGAATGAACCAGCTACGTCTAGGCCTCCTCGCTTTCATAATTTCGTGGGACGGTAGCACATGGCCCCTCCTTAACTCTATCATAATGAATGTTTGCAGTGTCGGCTCTTTCACGCGAGGGAGAAGTCCCACATCCGTAAGTTTGTTGTAATGGCCAGCTACCATCTTTAATACTGAAGGGATGAGGAGCGACTTACAACATTTAAGCCATGGTTCAGTGCTAAGCCAAGTGGCGAAGCTTCCCAACGTGTCACCCCATCTGGGGCATAATTTGGGAGTTTGTTATTACCTCTTCCTTATTGAATTTATCTGCTATGAGAATGGTTTGGTTGAAGAAATGGATTAATAACAATGATTTTATAGGAAAAAAGCTTATTGCGACACATATTTTCTATGACATTTGTTCACATTTGATCAAATTTGAATGAAGGAGAGACGAGCATAGAAATCTTAATTATTTAAATGAAAACATTATTTTTTATCAACTATTCACTTTCGTTTAAATTATAATTATGTTTTCGTCTTTTGCTTATTAGCATGTTTGACTATTCTGAATAATGGGTTCAATACTTCATCAAATAATATATTGGGTGGTTTCTCATTTTCACAAAATCATTTGGTAGGTTTAATTAATTAAATTCTTTTGTCATTTTTCATCTCATTTCAAAATAAAAATAAAAATAAAAAAGAAACATCTATCATTTGCTTGATTTTGTGGATACCCAAAATTAATATTTTTCTCCTCTCCATCAACTTGAAGCTTCTAGAATTTTAAGATCATATTTGAAAGGAAAATATAACCAATGTTTGTTTACAATTTATAGTTAGCTTTTAGTTTAAATTCATTTTAATTTTATTGTTCTAGATTTTGTTTTATTCACAATTTTTATATTTAGGTTATTAAATTGGTTTATTTTTGTTTCACGGGTTTTTATTATCAGATATTTGGTACGGATATGATCATGGCTTGATTTCTTATCTAAATACGTTCAAGATAATTGATCCAAAAATAACATTGGATCAATTTTAGGTGGCGGAAATTGTTAGTGACGAACAAACTGTTCATTCATTGCATAAATATATGAGAAAGTTCAGAGCCACAGAGGGAGATTGAAGAAATTCAGAGGATTTTTATCCTTTCTTTTGTGTATTATTTATTTTGTAAACTTTTTCTTTTCAAAAGGAGTGACGGATGGTTGGAATTTTGGGAGAATGGACGAGTATTTTCGAAGAAGAATACGAAATTCCAGATTGCTTAATGGCTTTTGTCCTGTGAGTAAAAGGGTTTTGTTTTCATTATAAAATCTTTTGATTATGGCTCATATTCTTTGAGTAATTGATTATGCATTGATTTAAATTAGCTTTATTTTGTTTTATCAATACATGGTTAATTACTATCATTTATGTATTAATTTTGTCAATCTTTAACAATCTATTATTCCAATTATCTTGGTCTTGGTGATTGTATTATTTTGATACAAATCTTGTATTATATTGATTTTATTCATGTAATTCAGATTTGTAAAGATATAATTGTTCAATTGAGTTTTTTTTTTATTGTCGATTAGTCTATTATATATTCACTAAGAATCATGATTTTGAAAGTTGTTCTTTCTGCATTTTAAATAATATTTAAATTGTCAGTCAAAGTGATTTTCATCCTCACACTATCATAATCTTAGAATTACACAACCTTCTGCTATAGATTTCTCTTAATAGACAGGTTGTTGGAGCAACATTATATAGGAAGGCAAAACAAAAAAGTTCTCTTTAAATACTGACCAGTCATAGGTTAATGATTTTCTATTTGTTTTGATTTATATTTTGTGAATCTAAATTAACATTTAAACTTAAATACTTTGTTTATTTAAGTTAAAACATTATTATTTACATTCATTTATTTTCCTCTTTTTTTTAGTTTCAAGGTTAAAATTAGATTATTAGTATGTTCTAGATCTATTTAATTTTTCCTAAGATTTGGTTCTCTTGTACAACCTTAGTTTGCAAGGTTTCTCGTAAATCTTGCACCTGTTTATTTGTATATGTTGTATATAAAAGTGAGAATAGTGAATGTATATAATAGATCTTCGTTAATGCATAGTTAGTTATTTTACTTTCGTAGTTTAGATTAGATCCCTTTATCGGCTAATAGAGCCGTTAAACCTGTCAGGGGTAGTTATTCAAAACGACTTAGGTTATTTAGACAACCTCGGACCAGACTATTCCCTTCTAGTTGATGGTGTGTCATAAAAGCCTATCAACAGGTTTTGGAGAGATAGATGATTGTACTAGACTTGGGACAAGGTTATAGTATTTACATGAACTTCATCTTTATGCATATATAAGAAGTTTCTAGCTATCCAATACTTATGTAATTGTAGATTTGATTTTCGTATTTCTATTTCTTCACGGTTTTGTAATTTCCAACACTTATATGTTTTGTTGATTTGACATAAGTTAAGTTTGCAATTGTTAAGTGATTTATCATTTATGATGAAGAAGATAAAGTATATATGTTGTTGTATTTATAGTTGTCTAATTGATTTTGATATTTGTTTTATGCATGATAAGATTTCCCTAAAGGGTTGAAACTTAAAGACACACTTTGGTATATTTTCTTTCGAATTGGCTAGTCAATTGGGGTTGTTAAGATGAAAAATATCTTATGTTGTTGTTATTTTATTTATATTTCATAAAAACCCAACATTGAAAATTCATAAGGTTAAGATTTGGGAAACCTCTAGTCAAGAGGTGAAAATTTTGAATTGTTTGATTTGCAAAATTTCTACATGGTATTAGATATTTTTTTGTCTAAGATCACAAGTATAAGAGGGAGTTGGTATTTCAACATTATGTACACGAGAGAGGTGCTTGACCTCATTGAGGTTGTTGGTTATGAGACCCTAGTGTGCTTGAAACGATCACATGCACTTGTGAGAGGTATTGATGGGCTAAAAACTTGGTTTCACGTGTTATCAAAGATGATGGATATACTATATTGATGCTTGTTATGGATGTATTTTTAGTAGGTGTGATTCCTAGGAAGACCTGTGATAGGTGGATAATTTGTTATAGGGGGCACTAGTATATTTTCACGTATGATAGGTTGTAGATCTGTGTGATTTGGCCTAGTATGGTTTTATTTTCAGCAAGTTATATGCCTAGGAGCACCTATGATAAGTGGCTGATTTTTTTTGGTAGATGGCATTGTGATTTTCACCTATGATAGCTGGAGGTTCTTCTTCATATTGCAAATTTTCTAGGATGAATATGGCTTTGGTCTATTACTTGTCCTCTAACATTGTGTCTAGTGTTGGATATTATATGGATAATGGAGCTTCAAGACATATGCCATATGAAAAGTCTTTATTCAATATATTTTAGACACAATAGGGAGGCATGAGCATGGAGCTTGGTGATAATGCTACTTATATTGTGAGACAAGTTGGATCCATTTCCTTTCAGATTCCTTAAGGTGATTCTCTTGTGTTGGGTTATGTTTTGTTTGTTCTTGGGTTAAAGAAGAATCTTAGTTTAGTGTCTTGTATGAAAGATACATAATGGATAGTTTCATTTGAGGTCAAAAGTGCACCATCAATGATTATAGTCTAGATAGTTCAAGGACGTTGGCTAGAGGGGTGAGAGAGGGAGGCCTTTTCAAGTTGTTTGTTGTAAGTTTTAAACCTGTGAAGTAAAACAATGCTTATAGATTCTAAGAAAAACAAAAAATAATCAATGGCTCATACATATAGTACACAGAGATTTACGCTGAAAACCCTTAACCTAGAGAAAAATAACCTTCCTTGGAACCACACCTATCAACTCTTCATTGTATTAATTTCACCATTCACAATATAATATATACACAATATTTTAGGTATTTTGCAGCTACCAAAACCCTAATCCCTTAAATTATCTGAGATTAATTTAGAAAACTACTAAAAGTAAAAAAAAATATATGACACACCCCCCCACACACGTGCAAAGAATATGACACCTACCCAACATTCTCCCACTTATTGTTTTCGTTGCATACAAGGGGTCACATGATTACATAGTCAACAATACAGGGTAGTAATTCCCATTGTTTCTCTACACCAGGAGAACTTCTCGGAGCTCACCAAATTTGTTAATGAATATACAACATTCTTCAAAGTGTATACCTTCTCCAACAAAACCTTCTTGTCTTCAACCATGTCTCTCACAAAGTGATACTAAACATCAATATGATTTGTATTTGAATGATAAGTTAGGTTCTTTGCCAGGAAGATTACACTCTGACTATCACAATATAACCTTACTTCTTGTTGTACCAACCCAATACTTGAACACAACCTATGTAACCGTACTGCTTCCTTTCATGCATGAGTGGCTGCCATGTATTCAACTTTTGTAGTTGAGAGTGCCACTACAACTTGTCTTTTGATCATCCAACTGATTTCTCCTCCAAATAGGTTAAACACATACCCACTTGTAGATATTATATGATCTATATCTCTGGCTCAATTTGAATCAACAAACCCATGTATGTCCAACACTCTATCCAATCTTGGTCTTCCTTGGTATCACAATACATAACTATAAGTGCCACACAAATGCCTGAAAACCCTATTTACTGTTGTACAATGCCCCTTCCCTGATTTTGACATATATCTTCTCAAAACTCCCACTACATGTGCAATGTCTTGTATAGTATAGACCATTGTATACATAAAATTTCCAATCGCACTAACATATGGAACATGGGATATGTCCACTTCCTCTTCCTTTGTCTCGGGACACCGATCTGCAGATAAATTTACACCTATTGGAATAGGAACCTTAACCAATTTACTTTATTTCATATTAAACCTCTGCAATATCATCTCAACATATTTTCTCTAATTCAACCAAAGTTTCATGTTTGCATGATCTATTTTAATCTCCATTCCTAGAATAAAGTTAACAACATCGAGATCCTTCATGTCAAATTTGGAGGATAGCTGTGATTTCACCTCCTTGATAAAATCCATGTTATTTCCTACCAGTAACATGCCATCGACATAGAACACTACATAAATGAAGTGATTACTAACCTTCTTGGAATATACTCAATGATCAACCCTGCTTCTCACAAATCCTAGTCCAAGGATGTATGTGTCAAACGTTTGGAACCACATCCTAGTTGATTTCTTCAAACCATATAGTGACTTATTTAGCTTGCAGGCTAGCTCTTTCTTTCCCTTGAATAAAAATCCTTCTGGTTGCTTCATGTATATTTGTTCTTCCAGATCCCCATGTAGGAATGTTGTCTTCACATCCATCTATTCTATTTAAAAATCAAAAGCATAAACAACAAATAAAATAAATCTAATATAAGTTAAATTGGAAACATGAGAATTTGTTTTACCAAAGTCAATTCCCTCTACCTGGGAATAACCTTTTGATACTAATAGAGATTTGTTTTTCTCCACTTTTCCTTTTGCATTCAACTTCTTCTTAAACACCCATTTGCTTCCAATTTCCTTTCTTCTAGTTGGAAACTCAACTAGATCCCATGCCTCATTCTTATCCAAGGCATCCATCTCTTCAACCATGGACTTCTTCTAGAGTTTACTATCCTCTGAATTCACTACTTCCCTGACAGTTATGGGATCATAATTAGTAATAGATAAAGAAAAAATAGCACAAAAATAAGGTGGACTATACCTTTATGGTTTCCTTCTTTCCCTCATGGATCTCCTCAATAATGGAGTATGAGGATCTTCTTCTTCTGATTCATCTTCTTCCATTAGTTCATGTTTTGCATTATCCAACTCAAACTCTATTTTCTCAGTTTCTTCTTTCCTTGGTAGGAATTCCTATTTGGGAACATCTTTATCCTCTCTAAAAAACTTCCCGTCTATAAAAAATCTTGTTAGTTTTTTTGTTCTAAAGCTTATAACCTTTCATACCATCTTTATAACCAATAAAGATACACTTTTCATCTTTATTATCCATCTTGCTCCTATTTTCCTTTGGAAAATGTACATAAGAATCACAACCAAACACTCTGAGGTGTTCAAGAAATGGTTTCTTACTAGTCCATACCTCATGCAGAGTTTTTTCCACCAACGCTAACGAGGGTGATCTATTTACTAGGAAAATTGCAGCACCAACTTCCTTTGCCCAAAATTTCTATCCTATCTCGACACCACTGAGCATGCTCCTTGTTTTTTCCATCAACACCATGTTAATCCTTTATTCAAACCCATTCCGTTGAGGTGTGTATGGAGTATTATTCTACATTTATATACCACACTTCTTACAAAACTCTTTGAATTCAGTCCCACATAATTCTCCACCATTATCTGTCTTCAACACATTTATTTTATTCTTTGTCTGATTTTCTACCAGAGACTTAAACTCTTTAAATTTATCAAATACCTTAGATTTATTCCTAAGAAAATAAATCCATGCGTTCCTTGATAAATTATCTATGAATGAAACATAATACACATATTTTCCAAGTGATGGAACAAGCACAGGTCCAAATACATCACTGTGTATCAACTCTAAGATCCCCTTTTCTCTTGTAGCACCGGATGAGAATCTTACTTGATTATGTTTACCATATATACAATGTTCACATAAATCAAAATCTAGAGTGCAATTAGACATACCTTTACCATGTAGTGTTTGAAGGCCCTTTTCTCCAATATGTCCCAGTATTTGATGCCATAGTATGGTATTCTTTCCAGGGACAATATGGATTTTGTATTCTTTATTTCTATGCTCAGGGACAAAAACAATGTTACACCCACCAATATAAGTGCTTCCCAACAACTTGTACATAGTTTAACATCGAAATCCCCTCATTAACACCATTGATCCTCTGACCATCTTGCAAGTTCCCTTTCCCAATAAAGTATACACACATGCATCATCTAGGAGAGTTCTAATCCTTCCATCTTTCAACAAAAAATTAACCGTTCCACGTCCCATGATTTTTTTTATCGAGTCATCTCCTAGGAAGACATCACCACCATCATACTTTTCATATTCACTGAAACACTCCCTATGAAGATTCATATGAAATGATGCACCTGATTCGATCAACCATACATCACAATTTGCATGTGTACCTCTAGATTCCAGGTAAATATAAACTCCTTCTTTTGTGGAGGTTTTCACATATGTGGAATAGGAATCATCATATCCCTTTGATTTATCAATTTTMTTAGACCTGCAATCTTTCTTATAATTCCCAACTTTAACACATTTCCATCATTTCCTCAAATATTTTCTCGGGGATTTATATCTACCTTTAAATTTAGATCTCCCCCCCCCCCCACCAAAGACTTATTTGCATCCCTATATTTGGAATGACCTCTTACAAATAAAGAATATGTTCTATGACTATCCATGCTTTTCCATCTCATGTCTTCCTATAACAAGGATGAAAYGACATCCTCGTACTTCAATGTAGATTGAGTAGTACTACCAATTGCTACAACTAGATTATCCTAGGAGTCTGACAAAGAACATAACAAAGTAATACACTTATCTTCTTTTGCAAGCATAATATTAACATATCCAAGTTGACTTACTAGAGTATTGAAGGCATTTAGATGCCCTGTCACAAAATCTCCATCTTCCATCCTAATATGATACAAAAATTTTCGAAGAAACAATTTATTTACCAGAGACTTTGACTGATACAAATTCCCCAACTTTTTCCATATTTCCTTGGCTGTATATTCTCTCGACACATTCAATAAAATTGAATCATCTAGACAGATTCGAATCGTACACCTTTCTCTTTTATCCAACTTCTCCCATCTTCTTGTGACATACCAGTAGATTGAGTACTAGTATCCACAATGATCCATTTCTATTTTTCTACAAGAAGGTCCTCCATCTTGATCTTCCATAGCTCAAAGTTTTTATCGTTGAAATTATCAATATATATTCTAGAATTGCTCTCCATTCACTTTCAACACACAAATCACCACTGCAACACTCCCACTAAAACCGGGTTTACCACAAACCCAAGTAAAACTTGATCTATCAAGACCAAGATAAATCCTTAGCAACGAAGGCATCCCCCTGAAGCCAAAAATGTGCTCTGATACCACATGTAAGTTTTAAACTTGTGAAGTAAAGCAATGCATATATATTCTAAGGAAAACATAAATTAATCAATGGCTCACACATATAATATACAAATATTTATGCTAGAAACCCTTAACCGATAGAAGACCATCCTTCCTTGGTGCCGCAGCTCTCAAGTCTTCATTTTTTTAATTTCACCATTAATAATACAATATATACACAATATTTTAGGTATTCTGTGGCTACCAAAACCCTAATCCCTTAATCTGGGATTAATATAGAAAACTGATAAAAATATCAAATCTGATGCACCCCTACACACATGCAAAGAATAAAACACCTACCCAACACTTGTTGATCCAGTGGCACTTGTACATTCTAGTGAGAGGTTGGAATAGCATTCTATACAAGAGGAGGCACATGCATTACAATATGTCATGGATATAGGTTTAGAAACTATTGTGGATTGTTCTAAGGTTGATTCCATGATTGTGGGTGATGGAAGTATGTAGAGTATAGGGATAGGGTTGTTGGATTCTCTCAGACAAAAGTGGTTGGCCATGATGTTAGTCTTGCTTCAAAATTCTCTAAAAAAGAAGAAAGTCATCCAAGTTCATGTTGTTTTAGTTTTCATAGGTTTTGAGGTGCATGAGAGGGATTCTCATGTTCATAGGTTGTTGATATATCTGCATGGGTTGTTACTTATAGAACAAGCTTGGTATTTTAGGATGGATGTGACTTGTGCATATATCTATCTTTGTGATTTTGATAGATGTGATTCACTTCTCTTGGTCTTGTATGGCTGATCCAGGATCTTTTCATCGAAGTGACTTATAAATAATTGCATTAAATAAGCATAAATTTAAGTGCACCATTAAATAAGGAAAAACTCAATAATGAAGAGACATAAGCATCAAATATGAACACAAAACTTGATAACAAAGTTCGTCCCTGGTGGACTACGTCTCCAGGTCCTGCTCTCAAATGGGTAGGTCTTTTTATTAACTCAAAAATATAATTTGGAAAAATACATAAGTATACCTCATTCTGGAATCAAGGTGCATAAGCTTTGCTCAGATCATAAAACAAACAACACCATTGAATTCGTGGTATAGAATTACCCAAAAATGATTTTCTCCACGCTTCAATCTGACTCTGACACTACTAGACCCAAGAGAAACTGTGTCTCGGTTTTTGTTCCCTGCAACCTATAATAAATGTCGATAAATTTCCTCGTAAAGCATGACGGTCATACCCTCACCCCCCCCCCGGTACACTGTGCAGATTCAATTTTTGAATAAAAAGGGAGGCTTTGTAATCAATGGAGGGCTACTATCCTTGTGGTTAGCGGAGCATGTGTTAAGGCATAGAATAAGGGGGAGGTCCCGGGGTCGAGCCTGTGGGCCTCCCCTTTTGGGATATTCGTTGTAACATATGTATATATTAAAACATGTTTGTTCCACCAACTTTAGCAGTGGTTCTAGATAGTCTGTTGGATGCAAGATTTTGCGGGGTCCCGCTGGATTTGGTGGAGCTGCCAACCTTTTTAAGTTTTTTGGAATTTCATTCTTGAGCTGTCACTGGGCATTTTCCCACTGCCACGTGGCATCCCATGACTGGTCCATGTGGCAGCCAACCATTGGGCCACACCAACCAACTATACCATCACCTTCCACATTAGCGTATGAACTTTCATGTCAACCTACCACGTCATCTTCCACGTCACCGTATAGTCTACCACATGGCTGTACAAACTTCCACATGGCACATTTTTACTGGTCCACGAAATGATTCGAAAATGCCAAAAATGGGTGACACGTGGCAGCCTCTAGTGTTTCCATGTCACCATGTCGACGTCAGCATGACACATGCCGCCTCAAATGGAACATGTATCTGTGATTTGATTTAATCTCCTAGGAGCATGGATATATGTAATGTAATCAAAGAAACATTGTAAGAGATGTACCTTAACGAAGCATCGGTGTAAAGTAGGATCATAAATGTGGTAAACCCCATTTAACTGGGACACAACCAGCTGAGCGTCTAAGTAGACTCGAAGTTAAGAGATACCATGCGACAAAGTGTCATGAAGCAACTCTATTACTGCATTGTACTCAACGACATTTTTTTTGGTGTCACCTAGACAAATACCTTCGAAAGATAGCAATTGGACTTGAGGCATGAAAATCACCCAAGTTGCGGAAGCAAGCCTCCTAGTGTTTCGGCTAGCACTGTCCATGAGCCTAGCGAACACCTCTGATTCACTTGACATCTGCCAGAGTGAAAAATATGACATAAATAATGACACGTCCATAAAGAAAAAGACAAAAAAAAACTGTATAAGAACTATACATATGTACAAGAAGTCACCCACGCAACCAACCTATGAGTAATACTTCTTGAGGTAGATCCCATTTCTAGGCTCTGCCAAAGAATTTCCCTCGAAGTCAACCAGACGATAAGCGTCATTCTTTAAGATCTCTTTCACAATGAAAGGTCCGAACCACATGGGTTTGAACTTGCCTACCCCYAGGGGATCCTTATCTTGGTYGTAGACCAGGACAAGGTCGCCTTCGGAGATAATCYGAGGATGAACGGACTGATCATATTGACACTTTATTCATTTATTGTGAGCCTCTTTGTCCAAGGCTGCATCACGACATTGCTCATCGAGTTGCTCGAGATATAATAGGCATTCCTCAAGCGGTGAAGTGTCTATAAATAACTCTACTGCCAACTTTAAAGACAGGATCTAACACTCTATAGGAAAGACTGCTTCTATTCCGTAAACGATTTGAAAAGGTGAGAAACTGGTGGTAGTGTTTACAGACGTTTGGTAGGCCCATAATGTTGAGTACAACATCAAATGCCAATTTGACTTGGAAGAATTGATCGTTCGCTGTAGAATAGTCTTGAGGGACTTGTTCACAGCCTCCACCTGACCATTCTCTTGTGGGTAGTAGGGTGATGAATTCTCTTGCCTCAACCCAAGATTTGATTTTAACTCAGACATCATTTTACTCCTGAAGTGACTGCCATGGTTAGTGAAAATATCCTTTGGGATGCTGAACCTTGCTACTATCTGGTTAAAAATGAAGAGAGTTGTTGTTTTGCCATCATTGTTAAATGTTGGCATAGCCTCAACCCACTTTGTGAAGTAGTCTACCACTACGATGATATAACAATGTCCCTTGGCTGAATCCAGGTGGGATGTGGTAAAATCAATCCCCCACTTGGTGAAGGGATCAACAACAATGACGGGAAACATGGGAGCAGGATTTGCCCTCATCTTCCGAGAGAAGATATGACACGGGTGGAACTTCTTGACCGACTCGACGCAATCCTTGATTAACGTAGGCCAAAAGTAACTAGCTCGTAGAATATTTTGGGCTATTTCCAACCCAGAAAAATGACCACCACATGCTCCAATGTGGCAATCGTTAATAATGAGTTTCAGTTCTTCGTGTATAAGGCACCGACGAAGAATGCAATCTACACTTCGACGATGCAAAGTGTCGTCGAGTATGAGATAGTTTCGTGCCTGATGGCGAATTCGTCGATGCTTGTCACGAGAAGCAGAAGCAGGGCACTTCAAAGTCTAGAGATAGACTAGTAATATATCTCCATACCAAGGGTCCAAAGATGCGATCCGAAAGAGATCTCCTTAAATAAGATATTCTTCGGGCATAACATCATTTGATTTGACCGGAAGCTCTGAAATGAATTCCAAAAAGACCAACGAATTTTTAGATTTCGCAGAAACAAAATCCAAGTCAAATTCCTAGAGGATTAAAATCCATCTACTGTTATTTCCGCCAATGATGTGTTGTGTAAACACATATTGAAATGGATTCACAAAGACAATGGCGGTGGTCTTGCGAAGTAGGATATAATGATGGAACCATTAGACAACATGCATTGCTGCCAACGTGAGCTTCTCAATGTGGGAGTAGTTGAGTTCCGGCCCAACCAGGCCTCGACTCAGGTAATAAATCACATGCTCCTCAAGCACATCATCCTTTTGAACCAAGACCATACCAATGGTCGACTCTGCGGTGGCCAAGTACAATAAGAAATATTTATTATAATTTGGAGGCCAAAGCAGAGGGGAAGATGTGAGGGCGCATTTCAACGCTTCAAAAGAGTGCTGAGTGGCTTCATCCCAATAGAAAGGGGCTCCCTTTTTCAATAAACACATGAAACCTTTAGTGATCTCGGCATAGTTTGCGATAAAACGTTGAAGACAGTTTGATTTCCCTTGTAAGCTCTGAAGCTATGGAACTATGCACAGGGGAGGCAACTGAACTATTGCCTCAACCTTAAGAGGATTGACCATGATCCTTGTCGTCGAAACTATGAAACCTAAAAGACGACCCGACGTCACACATAAACTGCACTTGTTGGGATTCAAGCGAATCCGATAGTAGCAAAATCATTCAGAGATTAGTTAGAGGTGTGTGGGATGATCAGATCTCTTGTGAGAGTGTGATGCTAGATCATCGAGATAAGCCTCGACTATATGTCTAAGATTGTGGAAAGAAAAATACATGGCCCACTGAAATGTGGCTCCAACATTCTTTAGGCCAAAAGGAATCTTACAATAGGAAAATGTGCCCCATGGACAGATAAAAGTTGTTTTATGCTAGTCTTCATGTTTGATCTAAATCTAGTTATATCCCAAAAAACCATCCATGAATGAAAAGACTTCATAGCCTACGCATTCATTGATAATCTGATCAATGAATGGGGTGGGGAAATTATCCTTTGGACATGCCTTGTTCAATTCAAGGAAATCCATGCACACTTGAATCGTACCCTATTTTTTTTTAACTGGAACGGGATTTGACACCCATTGCGTCAACTGCATAGGGTAGATGAAACCATCTTTAAGTAGTTTCTCCACTTCAGCCTTAATAGCTATCGCTTTCTGATGATTCACTGGACGAAGCTTCTGCCGGACCGGCTTGTCATCAGGATAAGTTGTTATCTCATGTTTTATGATTCTTGGATCGATGCCTGGAATTTCCTCGTAATACCATGAAAAAATGTCGTCACATTCCTTAAATAAGTCCGTATAGATATGAATCTCTTCAGGGGAGTAGTCCGTTCGACGAAAACATTGTCCACGACACCAGGGGTTCTTGAGATATCAATAGGTATCGTTTCAGTGATAATTTCCATATTACCCTCGGCACAAATTGTGTGCATAGCTAGAGGATTAATAGGATAAGACCTATCTACAGTCATAGTCAACACGAATTCACCCGCCTCTATTCTTCTTAACTCTGGGAGGAAATAAGATCTGTGATGGAGATCGTCCCAGGGTCTGTTCGGACTAGTCAAAGCCTCTATAATCGGCTCATCAGAGGGAAATACCAAGTCTAAATAATTTGTAGTGGCGAGAGAACATTGAGCCCAGATAGGCTCGAGAAATAGATCTAACTCCTGTGCGGGAGTCAGATTAGGGTTGATGGAAGATTGCTGGACAATACTGTACACAACTTTTACCGTGGACAAAGGCATGTCCATGCCAGAATTCCCTGTCCCTTCCATCGTGGTCGATGGGTAAGGAAGAGTCCACAGATCATGAAAGTAATTCATTCAGAACGATGACACTTGAGAAATATCAGCCCTAGGCTGGTCGAGGGCAGCCGATATAAGCTTGACATCGCCATAAGGATGTGGTTAATCGAAAGTACCCATCAACAGTGGGCACATACCAACCCCTATGTTGATGATGTTGGGTTGAGGGTTATCAATCATTGAGATCGTGGATGCCCCCAATGAAGGGTGGGGATGAGAGAAAGACAACTGATCAATGGACACGATTTAACCCTCATGTGGAAACAACAAGCCCTAGAAAACTGTGGCAACCACTGCATGCATAGCATAGGTCCAACTCCTTCCTAAAAAAAGGTTGTAGTCGAGAGGCACATCGACCACTTCAAATTCAACGCACACGATCTTCCCTCCTAGCTACATGGGGAAAGAAGGGATGATTCCATGTGGTCTGAAAGAACAATCATTGAAAGCAGTAAGCAGAGTAGGTGATAGAGACAAAACGAGTTGGCCAATGACCTTCCCACACGCCAATGACATCACGCATGTCGAGGTGCCCTCATCAACCACCATACTGAAAATATTATGGGTAAAAGATTTCATTGGGTAAGCCACTACTATATGAAACACAATGTGGTAAGGGAGATGAGGTTTTAAGTCGGTTGTATTGAGAATGATCGTTCTCGGGTTACAAGTCTCTGTAGAACTCAAGGTGGATAACAGAGCCTTTCTCTGTGAAGGACAACTCTGGAGGAACTCCAAAGCTGACATCGTGCAATGGGTTTGTGACAAATCCTCCACCATAGAGTAGTTCTGGGTGGCCCTCACGTTTGGATTGTGAGAATATTTATTGAACACCTCTTTCAGGATGCGTGTCATTGTTTCTCTCATCGTCTTCTCAATTTGGACAGGAACAAATGGGTTTACAACTTCTTTACCCTTTTCGACAGATTCTTGCATTTTGTAATCGTGTGTCGTAGTTTCTATGTAATCATCACCTTTCATCATGTAAACGTTCGCAGTCACGAGATTACAGGAAGATGAGAGGGGTCCCTGACTGCCCCCATCCATGCTCAAAGAGCCTTGAGTCATATTTTTCCCATGAGGAAATGGGTTCGTTAACACAGTGGGCTGCTGCTGTGCCAAGAACTTCTGGGCCTATGCAAGTCGAGGGCACAAGTGAGTCAAGTGGTCTTCTATGCAAAGGTTACACAGATACTTCGAATTTATCTTCTCTGTGTTGTCCCCGCCAACATTTTTGCTGGGTTTCTTATCCCCCTTACCCTTCTTGTTTTGTTGTTTTTTCTTTCCGTCAGGCTGCTGGTTGGCCTTTGGATTCATCGACTGCACACTATGTACATTCAACATTTGAGTAGGGGGAACATTTGAACCTGAAGTTTGGCTTGCCTCTTTATAATGTATCGACAATTGTTGCAATTGATTTGATAGCTGATCAATGGACTTTCCTTCTGTTGAACCAACTATACCATCGACATGTGGTCCAAAATTTTGTCTGGCCTTGTTAAGGATGGACCATGGCGCATCTGGAAAAATCTCATAGAGTAAGACAGACTGAGAATATATCAGTTTGAGATGTTGAGCTCTCATTATTGCCTCCTCCTATGAAAACACTCCCGACGTTGTAACGTCCTTGGATAACTGAGGTACCAAAGACTTCAAGAACCACTCTAGCAGGAAAGCTGGTGGGACCTGTACCTTGATCAAGCTCTTCCAACGTCGCCATTCTCGGATGTGATCTGAGATGTGATCGGCCTTAGTCTGTTCAAAGTTGGCCAACAGTTCGGTGTCGACATCATATCTAACGGGTAGTTGGAAATGGTTTAGGAAAACCATCAACATATCACTAAAGTAAGAGTATCTTGAGCGGTTGAGTTCGATGTACCATTTCACGGCACCCCCGATGAGGGTGCGTTGAAATAGGTGCAACTGTATAGAGTCATTTGGAAATGAGTTTGACGAGCACCATAGGTGGAAAGTTGTCACGTGATCACCCAGATCTTCACCAGGATTGCTTTCGAATTTCAGAATATCCAAGGGAAACTTAGTCAGCATGGGGGGTCAATGTGGATCATGAAAAATCGGGTCGTTAAGAAACCTTGACAAGTCTGGAAAATGTAAATTTGCCAGAAATGGTAGTTTGGGCTGGGTACTATGTACAGGAAAAAGGGAGCCTGGAGTTTGACTAGCATCAAGTTTACAGGAAAAGTTGGGCTGTTGACTAGGGTTTTGGTAAACACCATGGCCTTAGATAACATACAGATACTGCATTTGTTGGGACATCATCGACTGATTTCTATAATTGGACGATGAAGGTTGGGAGGGGATTGATCCCTGTGTTGTGTTTCAAATATTCTGGAAGGGGTTGCCCCCTATCGATTCGACGGGCATAGGTACAGAGCCCTACCCAGGGTTCCATTGACCATGGAAGGGGTTGCACTTGGTTGCCATCCCTAATGATGGAACTGATCCCTGTCAAGGATTCCAAAGTCCTTGTGAGGATAAAACTCATGTATTTTCCCCCTGTGTAGGAATAATACCCTGCACAAGATTATGTTGTCAAAAACCAGGATTGCCCCCAGCCGAGATGATAGATGATGAAAAAGCGTTATTACCAAACGCGCCGAACAAAGAGAATGGCATGGATCCCACCAGCGTGGTGTAAGAAGACGGTCCTAGACTGCTTACTCCAAACAAGCTGCAGTTCGTGTTCAGCTGATGAGTGGCTGAGAAGCACCACTGAGCGAGGGGGATGAATGAGGTATATGACCACCACCATAAGGGATATCATTATAGGGAGTTGAGGTGCCCCCCATGGACCCTTGAAAAGGAGCGTTTGAGCTCCCCTACCTTAGAACCATAGTTTGTAGGGTGGAGTAGGTAAGGATGGAGTTCATATCAAAGCTGAGCATCCTATATGAAAATGGAGGGCCCGTCGCACTCTGTGTGAATGGAGCAGTGGTCGTCACCACCAACGGTATTAGACCACTACTCGAAGTAGAGGTGGTCGAGACCATTGTGGTCTAGACCGAAAAAGGTGGGTTAGGAGGTGGAATGCCCCCCGTGGTGGCGGTCCTTGAGGGAGTATGAGGACTCCCAAACGAAGTAGAAGCATTTTCTTCCATAGCTGCTTGCAAGACTATCTAATGATCGTAAGGTGTTACCCTCGGAGGGACAACTTGTACCAATATTGGCGCCGATAAGTTAGTGATCGGAGTGTTGGCTGGCCCGAGAGCTTCTTCTCCAAGGTCAGAAACAATAGGTTCCTCCGGATTCGAGTAATCTTTTCTTAGAGCAGGCTCGGGCATAGTTTCCCATGGCCCAGTTGTTGTTGGGAAAAACACCCTACGGACTAGCAAATAAAGTTCAGACTTTGCATGCAGATTTGACTGAATAGAAATTACTTTCTACCTACATCCCTAGATTTAAATCCCCTTTTCTCAGTAAATGCATGGAAAAATCCACCTACCTTATTACCAATGTTCGATGTCGATCCTCTGTTGTGATTGATTACTTGTTCGCGATGCTCCTTCCAAACATGACCTGCACTCAAGACAAACAACAACTATGCATGCATGCTACTTCTATACTCACGCGTTAGAAATCAAACATAAACTAATCAAACCATAGAAAGTTCATAAATTGGGACGGGAAAATCATTCTCTTTATTACTTAAAGTGAGTCAACTTACAAAAGTTGAGACCGACCACCGCTCCTTGAACCTGATCCTGGGATCCTCTTCTTCTATCCTTCAACTGCTTTGCTTTAAATCTCCTTTGGCATGAGGAAAGGCTAAAGGGTTGGGACAATGGAATACGTAAATGGGTAGAGTTTCTTTGCTATATTTTTTCTTCTTCCAAATGGTACCCCTACCCCTTCTTTTATAGGCTAGAAGGAGCTAGGTTTTTGGACAAACCCTTTGCCATGCATGGTCGGGAGTTTCAGTTAACTCACCCATAGTTTTTTGTTCCATCGTAAACTTTCCTTTTTTCGTGCTTTTGTAGGTACACGCGGGTTGTTGTGAGTCAGCCAGCATGTACACATGTGCAATAATGGGTTAGGGTGCGTGGGCCTTTACACAAGAGGATTTTCAAAGAGTTGTTCAGCAGAGTTTTGGCAAAGAAGGCATATGAGTTGGCCTGATGCCAGGTAAGAATGTGTGGTGAAATTTAGGGTTATAATAGATGCCCCCTAATGTGTGAGGTCATAAGAGCATCTTATGGCCGAAATACATTACCAATATTTACTGATGTGCTGAAGGATTGAGCCCAAGGATCAGGAACCAGGAGGTGTCGTCTGCAAAATAACAAATGTCTCACCGAGGCGGGCATACCCATGCTCGGGATAAAATTGAACCATGGCTACCAATCAAATACACTGTATATCCATGTAAAATAACTATAAAGAGTAGCCATGAACAATACACAGAGGAGATACATCTCAAAATCAGAAATATATACATATAGAGTATCCATATTCCAGAAGTTTATTCGGCCTGATGGCTAGAGATGAGATCTTCAGAGCTCGAGCAACAACTTCAAAATCTTCAAAACTCGGGTAGGAGTGTAATATGAGTGTACGACTGCACTACCTAGAGGTCTTCGACGACTCGTCGGTCATTGACGTGATAATATTGATGATCAGACTGAAGGCTTCAATGATTTTGAACAAGGACTTGATTGGATGTTCATGATGGTCGGGTATGAAGACAAGAGACATTTTGCAGAGGGGCCGAATCGAGCTTAGTGACAAACTTCCCTTGGAAAATAGCACGACACGTGATGAGACTCAGGAAGCATATATGTTAATCATAAGTCTATGAAGCAGGAGGCAGCGCAAACTCTCCATATGTTTGGAAGAATAACCAAACGGTGGAGGACACAACTCTATATAGCGAGAAAAGCTTCCTAAGGTTGTACTACATCCCATAGTCTGATGATCAACCAAACAGATGTGCTTTATCCAAGGGAGACTCATTATGCTGCCAATAAAGAAAATACTTTTCCCATCCTCTTTTTGGGGTATATTTGATTTTTTTGTTCTTTTCAATAATTTTGGAAAAAGAATAAAGGAATATTACATTACAATGGAGGAACGAGTATTGCAAACATACAAGCTCAAGGCACAAGGACAAGATTGATGTTCTGGTAAAATAATACTCGAGAAAAATCCTCCGGCGACCAAAGGTGTTAAGACGCAGAAGCAAACTGTCACAAGGTTGGTGGATAAGGTATGCAAATGCGGTTGATAAAACACACAATGGTAACGTCCTTCGATGTAAGTTTAACGAGCCCAAAAGAAGGTAAGCTCGGTGGTTTTTCATATTTAGAGAGTTTGAAAAAACATAAAAGGAGACTCCATTGGGGTACCTTTTTCGAAGATAGTCTAGTCGGTTCGAAAAAGGGATAAACTAGCACCGATTAGATGTTGATTCAAAACCATTTTAACGAGTGTGACAAGGACAAGATCACTCAGCTATTTTTTCACTTTTAAGGAGTCTGAAAAAATCTTAACTATGGACTCCGTTAGGAATATTCTTCTGGACCAATTTAATGAGTGTGAAAGAATAAGGTCACTCGACGATCTTTTCAATTTTAGGGAGTCTGAAAAGAGCTTAACTATGGACTCCGTGGGGGTTTATTTTTCGTAAGTTTAGTCCCTCAGGCCC
>ML780864.1:722406-734413 GCA_009831015.1 Picea engelmannii | reverse complement strand
TGGTATGGCACCAATAGGTGACCATAATCCCTTAAAAGACTCAACAGACTCACAAAAACTCAAAAGGTAATAAAACTAATCAAACACCCAAAAAATCCCCTAAAACCCTAGAGGCATCCCCAGTATGGTCGTCAGTTCTACTAGCGGGGAAAGCCCCCCTATGTATATACCATGGTTTACAATGTAGGTAGATCAATAACCGTTTAAAATTCTCCTACTTCTCTAACTACCCCAAACATATCCCAGACTCATACATGAAAAATAAAAGTGAGAAGGATCAGGTAACTGTACCTTTACTCTGCCTCTGGTGACGATCCTCTCGTGCTTGATAGCTTCGTTGACTGCAAGCCTCCTCCCAAGGATGACCTACATTCACTAACAGACAAAAAACAACTACAAGCATGGATTTCATATATCAATAAGGGTTAGACGTGAGAATAAAAAAATGAATCAAATGGAAACATTCAACACACCATAATTTGGGACATGAAAAGTATTTCTTTTATTGATAATACAATGATCACTTACAACAAGGTCGAACACTGTTCCACAAAACTGGTCTAGGATCCTCTTCACCAAGATCCAAGTGTGTCTCCGCGTATCTTTCTCCTCTCAACCTCTCTCTAGGGAAATGGAATGGGTTTATGATGGAGGAAAAAGGGCAAATTGGGGAATTCTGAGGGAATTCTCACAAGATGGCTGCAATTTCATGGGGCAAGGAGGGGATTTGAAACATACAGAGTTTCATTGTTCTTATGTCTATATGTGGAATGAGACCCCAACACCTCCTTTTATATGATAAAAGGATGGTTATTCGATTGGGTGACGGGCTATAGGCAGTGGATTAGTTGGGAAACTACCCAATAGCTCGTAATCTCAATGAATTCCTTGCAACTTTTTATTTTTTGCAACTTTTGTGAGTATACACGGGATTTAGTGGTGCAACTAGCGTACATACATGGGCTATAGTGGTACAAAAAGCATACATACATGGGAAGTAATGGTGTAGGGAAGGTACATCTTCAAAAATAGGGGTTTTAAGAAGAGCAACTCAGTGATGGCTTGGAAAAAATAGCAAGTAAGAGGTCCAGATGCTAGGTATGCATGTGTAGAGAAATTTAGGGTTATAACACATACAAATAGTCATGAATCCTTTTTGACATTGGTAAACCCCCTACAAAACCTATGGAGATACTTTCCCATGGATGGGATGGAACAGGTAGTGGTGAGTATAGCCCCAATTTTCTATTAGTGGGCTTACAAGTAGAACACATCACACACCCCTTTACATATTTAGTTACAATTGCTTTCATTTGAGGCCAATAACAAAACCTCTATAAATGAGACATAGTTTTTCCTACCCCAAAATTCCCAGACACAAGATAAGTATGAGCTTCTCATATTACATGTACTCGTTCACTTGTAGGAATACATATATTTCCAAGATGGTAGAGTAGTTTTCCCTATAGACAATAGTTCTCTACTTGTGCACCATGAGTTAGCTTCTCATCTACTTCTTTAAAATATTCATCAATGGCATATTGTTCCACATAGATATCATGAGATAAAGAAACATTCTTCAAAATAATAGAAGCAACAATAGGAGGTCTAGAAAGCATATCATCTACCTTGTTGTACCCTTTTTGTACTTGATTACCAAATGAAATTGTTGTAGAAAAACCATCCATCTGTAATGTCGAGATTGTTGCAGTTTGGTTTGTGATTGGAGATATCATAAGGGTTGGTGATCTGTATGTATGATTGTTTCCTTCCCTAACAAGTAGTGTTTCCATTTCTTTACGCTTTGAACTAATGCATACAAATATTTATCATATGTAGGATAGTTAACAACAACTTGGTTAAAAGTTTGAGACTAGTAACATATAGGCTTACGATATTGCATCAATACTGCACCCATGGCGTATCCACTCGCATTTGTCTTGATCTCAAAGGGCTGTTGAATATTCGACAGTGCTAATACTGGTGCAGTACTGATCTTTTCCTTCAAAGTGTCGAAATATTTTTTTTTTCTTTCCTCCCCATTGAAAAGTGTTATTCACATTGGTTAAGGCATGCAAAGGAGTTGCTATAAAGGATAAGTTTGAAATGAACCTCCTCCAATGCTGGACTTCACCTAAGAATCTCTGTATCTTGGTTACACTTTTGGGCTCAGGCCAATTTATAATTACATCAATATTGGAAGGATCAATTTTTAATTGTCCTCCTCCTACAATATGACCTAAGTACACAAGTGCAGTCTTACCAAATTCACATTTGGACAATTTTACATACAACTTTTCCCTTTGCAAAGTATCCAATACTTGCTTTACATACCTCACATGTTCATCCCAAGTCCCACTAAAAATAAGAATGTCGTCTAAATATACAATCAAAAAATCATCTAGAAAAGGCCTGAATACATCATTCATCAGACACGTGAAAGTTGTCAGAGCATTACAAAGCCCAAACGACATAACTAACCACTCAAAAAATCCATGTTTGGTTTTAAAGGTAGTCTTCCATGCATCCTATTCTGCAACCTTGATCTGATGGTATCTACTATGCAAATCCAACTTAGTGAAATAAACAACATTCTTTAACTGATCAAGTAAATCATCTATACGAGGAAGAGGGTATCGATTTTTCACCGTGATTTTATTTAAGGCCCGATAATCGACACACATTCGCCATGTGCCATATTTCTTTGGCACCATCACGATCCGAGAACCACAAGGAGATGAGCTGGGCCTGATGACCCCTTGATCCAATAAGCCTTGTACCTGCTTCTTGATCTCTGTCATCTCTACAACTGACATCCTATACATTCCCACATTAGGAAGAGGAGAATCCTGCTGAAGATGTATCTCATGTTGGATTTCCCTCTTAGGAGGTAATCCATATAGTTCCTGGAAAATATCATCATACTTAGAAACAATATCAATTAATTATTTCTTATGAGAAGGATCACATCCTTGGAAAGCATCAAAATTTCCAACATCTTTCTCCCTTACGACCATGAGTATATATCTCTTATCAGTGTTTATGAGTCTCTTCATTTGTACTGCACTAACAAGTTTTGTGTTTACCCTCATGCTATGAGCTCTAACAATATATTCCACTGCCCCCTTAGTAAGGTGGTATTTGTTCTCATGATGAAAGAAGACTCCTTTTCTATCATAAATATAAGGACTCCCCAATACTATGCCACACATATCAAGTGATACAACATCCAAATATACTTCATCAATAAACTTTGAAGCAATAGAAAATCTGACCCTACATTGTTTGGTGACATTAAGTTTTTCTTTATCACATACCCAACCAAGAGGATAAGGCTTTGGATGTGGTTTCGTTACAAGACCCATCTTTTTGACAAGTTCTTAAGATATCAAGTTTACTTGGGAACTCAAATCAAACAATGTATCTATCTTAGTATGTTTAGATACAACTCTTATGTGAAAAAAATCATTCTTCTTTCGTTCATCATCATGAGATTCATTATTGGAATTTGAACTAGCATGAAGGGAATCTTTACCTTGTACTCCAACCGATGTGATCTTTCCATCGTCTCCTAAATCAGAACCAAGATCTTGTTGCACTATGGCAATGGTTTTTGTATTCCCCCTTCCACCAAGTTGTTTCAGTCTCTTCTCTGGATGTAGTTTCCAACATTGTTCATCATCGTGACCACTTTTTTTGCAATGAGTGCAAGATGGATTTCCTCCTTCTCTCGCAATTGTGGCGATATTATTTTCCTTCATTTTAAACTTCTTAAATGGATTATGTGGGAGATTGGAAGGTTTCTTTGTGGGATCTTCTTAAAAATGCTTTCCCATGTTCTCAAGGTGAGTGGCTTGCACATAAACTTCGTCAAGACTGGTGGAGTTAAACAATAGCAAAGTATTATGAATATAACTGTGAAGTGCACCAATATAATTCATTAAAGTTTCATAGGAATCCAAAGGAATTTTTAATGCAAGGGCTTTCTTACAAAATTCTTCTGTGAAACTTTGTACAATTTGACCTTTACTTTGTATTGAAGTTTTCCATTCCATCATTGCTTTATGTAAATAACCCAATGGATAAAATTGCTTCCTTATCGTTGATTTAAATTCTGACCATGAGGGAAGAAGATTACCACACTTACTTATGTCTTGAAGTTTTCTCTCCCACCATACAAGAGAGGTGCCTTCCAATCGAAGAGAAGCCAGTTTCACTTTAACTTCCTCTTCATCAATATGTTGAACACAAAAATATACTTCAACCTCGTGGATCCAATTATCTAGCTTTCCAGGATTAACATCTCCATTAAACATAGGTAAATAAAATTTTACATCAAGCTTTAATAATGGTTTCTTAAAAGAGGCTTTATGGATAGAATGATGAGAATGATGAGAATTCTCAGAGGAAGAAGAACTAGAACTTGATGGCGAAGATGGAGGATCATGAGGGTATCCTCCAACCCCTTGATTTACCGAAGAATCATCATCAACTTGTGCTTCCTTTTTCTTCCCTTTCTTATCGTAGTGTCCATACATTTATTTGACCATTTATGACATGCGATAAAATACCACATGGAATTTTTTCTCTTGTTCATCACGCTTGTCCTCTTCTACCATTTTCTTCCTTCGGGATGCATGACCAACTTCGGGATTGAAATTATTAAGAGTTCCTTCACCCTGTTTATGCTTGGACCTAGTAAGCATTCACACTCAACAATTCAAGTCAAAGATGACTGCTCTAATACCAACATGATCCAAGATCTTTTCATCGAAGTGACTTATAAACAATTACATTAAATGAGCATAAATTAAATTGCACCATTAAAGAAGGAAGACCTCAATAATGAAGAGACATAAGCATCAAATATGAACAAAAAACTTGATAACAGAGTTCATCCCTGGTGGACTACATCTCCAAGTCTTACTCTCAAATGGGTAGGCCTTTTTATTAACTCGACAAAAGAATTTGGCAAAATACATAAGTATACCTCATTCTAGAATCAAGATACAAAATCTTTGCTTAGATCAGAAAACAGACAACACCATTGAATTTGTGGCATCAAATTACCCAAAAATGACTATCTCCACTCTTCAATCCGACTCTTGCACTCCCAGGCCCAAGATAAGTTCTGTCTCGGTTTCAATGCCCTGCAACCTGCAATAAATGTTTAGAAATTGACTCGTAAAGCATGTCGGTCGTACCCTCACACGCCTCCCCCCTGGTACACTGGGCGGATTCACTTTTTAAATAAAAAGGGAGGTTTTGTAATCAATGGAATTTCGTTGGCCTTGTGGTTAGCGGAGCATGTGTTAAGGCGTAGAATAAGGGGGAGGTCCCTGGATCGAACCCACGGGCCTCCCCTTTTGGGCTATTCGTTGTAACATATGTATATATTAAAACATGTTTTTTCTGCCAACTTTAGGAGTGGTTATAAATAGTTCGTTGGGTGTCATATTTGGTGGGGTCCCACTGGATTCGGCGGACCCACCAACCTTTTTAATTTTTTGGAATTTCGTTCTCGTGCTATCATAAGGCATTTTCCCACTACCACGTGGCAGGAAACCATTGGGCCACATCAACCAAATGTACCATCACTTACCACATCAGCGTACCACCTACCACCTCATCTTCCATGTCACCAAATGATCTACCACGTAGCTGTACGGACTACCACGTGGCACATTTTTATTGGTCCACATAATGACCAAAAAATGCCAAAAATGGGTGACCCGTGGCAGCCTCTGGTGCTGCCACGTCACCATGTTGACAACATGATGATGTCAACATGACACATGTCACCTCTTTCATGTGCCATGTATGATGTATGGATGCTGGCATCATCCATACTGATGTTGATGTTAGCAGTACAGATGCTGACTCATTCTCTGTCGATTGGGCTAGGTTGACCAAACTTTGACTGCGAATATATTTCGATGCGTAACTCCATTTGTCGAGTCGTTTGCATCAATGGAAAGCTTGCAACATGATCTTCACGATGATGCCATTTTCACTAAGTTTTGAGGACTTTGAACTTTTTCCCTTTCTCTATCTGCTGAAGCCATTATGAGCTTCTTGAGTTTCTTCTGCGAGTTCTGAGTTGTCCTTAGTATTCTCTAGATCCTTTTTGGATCAATGGATATGTGTTTATATTTTTAGAATGTCCTAAATAGATATAATTTGGTGTCTAGAGATTTTGACCCGTGATGTTGACTTGAGGGATAATGGAGTTAGGTAGGTGGCTTATCATCCAAGTTTATGTTCCTTTAGATTCAAAGGTGATCAACATTCTTTGGAGGTTTGAGATGTTGTAATAACATGTTGTGTTGATGGATACATTAATACTTATACAAATGAAAAGATTGATATTCTATCATAGCGAAGGAATATGGTGAGACAATATGTGATGGTTAATGAGGATGCAAGGTCCTCCAGTTCATATGATTCTCCTTTAGTGATTGAGGAAAGAGTGGAGGTTTTTGTTCTAGAGATTGATTTAAAGACTCAATATGAGTCACATTTAGAGGGATATGAGGCAAGATTGGGTGTGGATATGCCCTCAACTTCTACCCTAGCATGTAGGATATAATGATGTCTCACCCAAAAATTACATAAGGCTCAAGAGCATGTAGGAGCACTTGGAGCTTGAATGGGGGTGAGCATATGTTGGGCTCTAAACATGTCCTAAAACAACCTTAGTTTTAACATTAATTTATCAACCCGAGGATTTGCCTTTTATCTCAAGAACATCAACAAAGTCCATGTAGATAGCTTGTAGAGGTTAAAATCGTGTAGCTAAAGCAAACCTAAGTTTATCCACAATCAAGTTCCTCAAATGTTCATTTAAAGATTCTAAGATTAAGATCTTACTTAGTAGAATTAAAATCTAATTGCTAACATGCTATGAATGAAAAGGAGCTAGCTAACCTTCTAAATTCATTTAACTAAAAATCAATGATTGAATTTGAATAAAGACTTGCATAATTGACTATTAACTAGGAATTGCATTGCTCGAAAGGAAATAGAGAACTATTCTAATAGAAAGAAACTGCAATTATAATTTAATCGTAAGAAACAACAATCATAACTAAATGGAAAGGAACATCAATTGTAACTTTAACTGAAAGGAACGACAATTGTAACCTATTCGAAAGGAAAAACTAATGCGAATCTTAAGTAAAAGGAACAATGCGTATGAAAACATGAGGAACTGTCAAGAAGAAAACTACAGTAATGGAAATTGGAATCAACAATCATTGACACTCAAGAGAGATATCTATCTTCTGTATGAAAACCATATGAGATCATTAGCACGCTTATGCATTCGTCTTAACTATTGTGAAAGGGAATTGAATCGTAAAACATAAATCAAACTGATACAATTACAGTTGAAACAACAACTCCTTTAGACTGGGCCCTTGGTCCTTAGAAGCACTGCTACGAGAAACTCAGTATATAGAAATGGTGAAAATGATCAAATCTTTTATTAACTTCATAGTTGGTACATCATTCACAAAAACGGCTTGTGCAAAGTAACTCTGAGTCTGAATACTTGAATGTAATTCTTATCTTGTATTTTAGGACTTATTATCCTCTATATATACAATAATATGAGTAAATAAAGCCATCTTGAGGATCAGAAGATCCTCAGGATTGCTTTATTGTTATAAAGTTACAATATATAAAAACCAAATCATCTTTAAAATTGCTTTTGCGCCAAAAGTCCTTAACCTCCAATGGCTCGCGTATCTTCAAGATATCCTTTTCTATTTTGGTTTTGACAATATTTAACCAATCCTGTAACAAAATCAAACAATTCCAACTGTATTTTAGAATTTATTCATCATGAATTCAATAATATCACTAGAAGACATATTAATCATTTTCTATTTTATTTATCCCTAATTAACAGAAAAGTCACTCAAGATTGTATCACAAACTGTGCGAATAAGGAGGATATGTGTACCTTTTTCATAACCCAACATACCCCCTGGCTTACCTTCTTGCATGTCCTGATGCAAGCTGAGATCTTACATGTAAAGAAGTGATGTTGTAAGGAGGGAAATTTGGTTCACCAGGTCTCCTGAACCCATTACTTCTTTTTAGCTCTTCAAAAGCAACATCCTCCCTTTTCTTGTTAATTTGATAATCCTTCTGGTAAATTTCTGGAGGAAACCAAAGGATAGGGGGATTATACCCGCATCCAATCCAAGTAGGTCCTTCCTGTAGGAGCAGTCTAGAATATCTTTCTATTGTGTAGGTAGCTGCAAAGAAATTCCTGAACCTGAAGGGCTCCCTAATTTTGACTTCATTGGAGGATGCATCTCATCTTACCTTAGAAGCAGCAAGAGCTTCTTCTTTGAGTTCTCTAAAGTATATGATGCCTGAACGAATAACCTATCGATGGATGGGGGATAGAGAATATCTGACCCCCCCCCTTTTCATAAAGGTTCTATGTTGCATAATGGCTGGAAAGGAATTGAGGGGTTCTCCTGTAATCCAAAGATCTAACCATGTTTCCCTCTTTATAAAATTATTGTGAGCCTTGCCCCATCTAACTTGGTTCTTAGTAAAGGATATGAATTCCTGGAACTGAATGTCTCCAATAAAGGGACCATGGTTATTTTTCCTGTCATCTTCCAAAATGAAATTATGGAAGTATAATTCACATAGAAAATACTGCACCTTTTCTTCCTGCTCTCTAAAACATGAAATGAACTTAGGGACAGTGGCAAATGTAATCATCTTTCCTGCTCTGATGGATTTTACCCTTAACAACAGGTAATGTTCCAACAAGAATAGGGTATAATTGGTGGCGACAACTCTACAATTGATTGCATCAGAGTAAACATCACAAATCTCCTTGATTTGCTCCAAAGATTTTTCAAATTGACTTTGTATTTTCTTAATCTTTTCTTGGGATTTGGTGAGCTCAACATATGTTTCACTTTCTGTTGCTGACATATCCTTCAGTTGTTTAACAACCTTTTGATGTTTAGCCCTAGTGATATTTTATTCTTTGGATTGAGTTAAGGCTTGCTAAGCTTGTACCAGCTCATCCTTTAGCCTATCAATAACAACATCCTAGTCCCAAGACTGAGCTGCTCGATATTCTTCTATAGTGCCCATCTCATCTCTGGATTGAGTTAATGCTTTCTGATCTTGTATAAGATCTATTTCCAGTCTATCAACAATAGCATTCTATTCCTGAGATTGGAATGCTAGATGTTCTTGTCATCAATTCATTCCTACTTTGAATTAAGCTCTGTTGGGAGTGTATCGATTCTTCCTCCAATCTCCTAATGGTGGGGTCTTGTTCAAGGGATTGACGTATTTCCTCTGAGAATAGGGTATCTGTCTGTACCTCAGTATCAACAGTTTCTGAAGGAATTACCTCCTCATTCTAATATAATGTATCCTCTACTGTTATCTCTTCAAGGTCTGTCTGTGTTCCCATAGAGTTTTTAGTGACCTTTCTTTTAGGAAGAGGGTTTCTTCCCTGCACTCTAGACCTTTTGTTTTTCTTTCTTTGGTGGGCCTTATCTGCTTGTTCTAGATGCTTCCTCAATTCTTTAATAATTCCTCTGAGTTTTCCAACCTTTAGTTTTAATGCTTCAACTTTTTTAACCTTTCTCTTTAACAACTTGTTCTACTTTTTCAACTTTCTAATTCTTTTATGGCTTTTGCCTATTTTTTGTTTGTGAGGAGTCTAAAGGTCTTCGTTATTCTGATCAATAGGTAGTTGTTCTTCTGTTCCTTCCAAGTGATCTATCTATTCAAGAGGAATTCTTACCTCAGGATGTGGTTCTTCATATGTTGTGTCCTCAGGAAATGACATTTCGATATCAGGGAAATTTTCAGCAGGATTTGAAGAAGAGGCTCATTCTTGATATCCTTTTACTTTATCTCTATCAATTGAGGCTCCTAAGATTTTTAAAACCTGAGATATTTATTCTTCATATCTTTTCAAACATTGTTCTGTCATATGCTCTGATGTTGGCTGGGTGTCTTCTTGACTATTCCCTGTGAAGTTTGTTTTGTATGCTCAATACCCTGGTCATTTTCCTGTAAGGGATGCTCTATTGTGTTCTGAATTGTTTTAGGGTTTCTTGTTCATATGTTTCTCCTCGTTCTCTCAATGGGGGTTTTAGGAGCATCCATTTCTCTTTTTCTCTTTCTAGTTAGTGGCCCTACTTGTGGGGTTTGAGCCTTTGTCTGTGTGGTTTGAGCCTTTGTCCGTGAGGTCTAAACCTCTGTCATTTGAACAAGGTCTACCTCGACTTCGGGTTGAGGAGGTGAAACTTCTATTTGGGCAGTGGCCTCCTCTCCCTGTATCTCTTCAGTTTCCTGTAATGGGTTTTCATGACATAATTTAGGTTGTTCCAGTTGTATTGGTTTATTGGCCCCAATAAGATTATCCTAGTTCAATTGGGTTTGAATCAATGCCTTACTATCAATTTAATTAATCCATGATGGCTGATAACAGTAACAGGATCCTTGGACTTCTGTGTTCTTAAGGAAACCTCATGTAACATGGAATTTAGAAAGAAAGGTAGATTGATTACTAACCGATGTTTGAGTGTCGCTAGCAGTTTGATGTGGCGTGGTCAGATTACATTGTATTGTCCATTGCAGGTGATGTACCTCTAAATTACCCCTTCCATTTATTTCCATGGTTCGCTGAGGGTGCTGGGGTTAAGTCCCTTTCCCTTTTTGTCCAACTATTCTCCAGGGTCTACAAAAGATTCTATAGCTTCCTTAATCATTGTATATCTTCCTGTCCATTTAATTCCCTTGTTAGGGAGACCTGTAACCTCTGCTACGATTTTCGGAGTAACTGGAATTCGTATGTCCCGAACTATGGAGATTTCTCCCTGCAAATTCTGAAAGAATTCATGCATGATGTTTGTATCAGACCCTTGCAAATGGTTGAAGTACTCCATCCACCCTAAGCGGTGTAGGATTTGTCTTGCCTGATCTATTACCTGTAGTAATGTTGGCTCCCTGCGCACGCTTCGGCCACCCATATCTCTGTGAGAAAATAAGAACGACTATCATTCCTAGTTGCAAATTTGGTTAGACCAACTTGGAGGAATGATTGCCAAAAATAAAAAATATCGGCGAACAATAAGTGTATAAGAATGTGGGTTTTCCATTTATTACAATCATTACATATTAGAGGAAAGTGTGCCGAGCATCCACTCCCCTCATTAATGTAGAGGTCATCCTCGACCGTCGGCATAGGAGAATGTAATGAGTGTAGGTATTTTCGATGAGAGGTAATAATTGTGTTGCCGCTGCCGATGGGGACTAATCATGTATAATTTTCAAAAAGCGCTTTAAATTGGAAATCATTAAATGATAGTCCTCTTTCATGGAAATTTCTAATTTATTATACCAATGCTCAAAAAATGTTTTATGGATAAATAAAACAAAATAAATTAAATCTATTCATTAAAAAAAGAATATTCCACATATCATAATATTGTTACTTTTTCCAAGTTATTGAGTATAACTGATATGATAGCCTTATTATTTGAATAAAGGAAATCTAGAGGTACACAAAAACTTGGCGTTTTTGAGATAAACTTCCATACCAAAGGCAGAGCCACTGCTACCAGTAGGCGTCCATAGCCTCGACAGGGTTGCCTTTTAACCCATAGATGAGCTCGTATCCTTAATAAATACTTGAACGTCTTTTCCGAAAAAAAACCATTATCCTGGTTTGGTAGCCAAGTGATGATAATTTCACTCACTAGATTGTAACTTAAGTGAACAAGCCATCTCGTGATGAGACCTCTTGTCCTTTGACAAAAGAAAAATGTCAAAGGCCATTGCCCTGGTGTGGTAGCCATAGTGGGAATGTCACTTAGGTTAGTATCCTATGATCATGGTAGGTTGGCTCGTGATGAGACCCCCTATTCTTTGTGGAAAGTTTTTTATTACTTATCTTTATTCGTTTTTGTTTTTATTTTTATTTTTTATTTTTTTATTATATATATATATA
>ML780864.1:658376-692869 GCA_009831015.1 Picea engelmannii | reverse complement strand
TTTTGTTAGGTTCTTTGTGTCTATACCCTTGCTTGAAAGTCTACAAATCATTTCAGTTATCAGTTCGTCTTCTAACTTCATGCTTTGGGGGGCAATCTGTTACACATAAAAAATACTCACTTTGATAGTGTCACAAGTGTCATCATTACAAAGGTCGCAAGTGTCACATTTTTCTCACAAGTTCGCAAGTGTCGCAAGTGTCAAAGAAAGCATGCTGCCATGATGCCTATGTCGTGCCTATAACGACATGAGAAGGACACTTGAAACACCTCAAACATTTGGTTTGGAAGAGGAGAAATGAGTAAGCAGGCTTGAAAACCTTTTGCCATCTGAAAGCACCTCAAAAACTGATCTTTTGAAGGAGAGCGCTCCCCTATACCTCTTCTGGGAGCGTTGGCGCTCCCCCTTACACTGTCTGGCAGCGTTATAAAGCTCCTTTGTCCCTTTTGAGGGAGTGCTGGTGTCTTTAGGAGCATTGGCGCTCCCCTAAATCCTACTAGGGAGTGCTATAGCGCTTTGAGTGCCCTTTTGAGGGAGCACTACCTATTTTAGGCAACAATTGAGTTGTTGAGATGAATGGGGGAAGGATCTTTTGATTCTTAGAAGGAAATTGAGCTTGAATCCCTAGTCCAACCATGATCTTAGGGAAGATCCTCAACTAAAGGAGGAAAATCCTCACCTTCCCCAAGGATATCTCAAGTTGTTGAGCCTCTCCAAGGCTATATAAGCAAGCTTTCTAATGGTGAAAGGGGACTGGAAAGGAGAGAATCACACCAAACTTATGATCTTATAAGTGGTGTTGGAACTGAGATATTTTGGAAGCAAGAGACCTATGATCTCATAGGGAGCAATCAGTGAAGCTATCATCATTTGGATCGTGGATCTTTTGAGCAAGGGGTAGACAAGGAGGACTTGACGAAGCTGCTGCAATTCATCTGTGGCTGTAAGCGATGTTTTGTCCTCATTAATATAATTTTCTTGGCCTGTTTCTTTCTAATTCGTGTTCAATCTCACATGAATTTTTCTCTTTAGTAGATAGACCTATTTCAGACTAACCTTGATAGAGTAGGAAGTGGTCGTACTTTGTTTGTCTACAGGGCTTATCGAGGAGCAAAAGATTGGAGCTCAACTCAAAGCGTGCAGGGACAAACATCGGTAAAAGGTACTTCTTTTCTCCTTCCTTCTCACAAACTAGTCCACCTAGATCTAAAAGGAAGTCAGTGACCATGATAAGCACTTTCTGTCTTAGAGTTAAGAGTCTATCTCTTTGAGGAGATCTACCTGTCCGCAGGGAGATTTTCCTTCAATAATATTCAAATGGTGTTTTGGCTAGGGGTTTAGTAAAGATGTCTGCAATTTGTTCTGTGGTTGGGATATAATGCACAGAGACCACATATTGGGTTACTTGTTCCCTCAAGAAGTGATACTTGATGGGTATATGTTTGGTCTTGGAGTGAAAGACAAGATTCTTTGACACACTTATGGCACTTATGTTATCGCAGTGAATTGGGATCAGTGCAATATATTTTACCTCCATGTCTGCAAGTGTCTGAATCATCCATAGTACCTGAGTGCATCATGTAGCAGCAACAATGTACTCTGCCTCTGTAGTTGATAAAGAAATGGAACCTTTCTTTTTACTCAACCATGCTACTAAAGAATCTCCTAAGAAGAACGCACCTCTACTCATACTTTTCCTTTCATCCATGTAATTAGCCCAATCAACATCTGAGTAGACCGATAATTGAAAATTCTGATTCTTGGGATACCATAGGCCATAGTTCATCGTTTCTTTCAAATATCTGAATATCCTTTTGACAGCTAGAAAATGACTCTGTTTAGGTGTAGACTGATATCTTCCTACCATTCCAACATCATGCATTATGTTTGGACGAGTTGTTGTGATGTACAACAGGCTGCCTATCATTGGCCTATATGAACTTTGATCAACATTAGGTGAGTCATCATCCTTGCTTAATTTGCATCTAGTAACCATAGGTGTTCCCACAGGTTTAGAATCTTCCATTTGAAACCTTTTCAACATTTCTCTTAGATATTTTTCTTAAGAAATGAACATTCCTTCAGACCTCTGAGTAATTTGCAGAACAAAAAAAAATGACAGTTCACCTATCATATACATTTCAAACTCAGACTCCATGGCAGAAGCAAACCATTGTACCAATGAATCATTATTACATCCGAAGATGATGTCATCTACATAGACCAACACGATGAGTAAATCATTACACTTTGTTTTGATATATAGATTGTTGTCAACTGTTCCTCTCTTGAACTCTTTGTCTTGGAGATACGTATCCAGTCTGTGATACCGGGCACGAGGGGATTGTTTTAATTCATATAAATCTTTCTTCAGCTTTCATACAAAGTCAAGATTATCAGATATTTAGAATCCCTCTGGTTTTTCCATCTAGAATTCTTCATTTAAATATCCATTTAGAAACATTGACTTGACATCCATTTGATAGACTTTAAACCTTTTATGACAGGCATAGGCAAGAAATATTCTGATCACTTCCAGTCTTGCTACTGGTGCAAATGTTTCATCAAAATCTAGTCCTTCTATTTGAGCATAGCCCTTACAGACCAGTCTTGCTTTGTTCCTGACTACTTGTCCCTTCTCATTCATTTTTTTCTTAAAGATCCATTTGGAACCAATTATATTTTTACCTTCAGGTCTAGGAACCATCTCCCACGTATTGTTTTTCTCAATATGATCAAGTTCATCATTCATTGTTTTAACCCAATGGTCATCTTTACTAGCTTAATTGAAGTTCTTGGGTTCTACCATTGACATGAAGGCTATATGTGATTTCTCAGTGTTTTTTATTATCCTTCTCTTGGTTTGTACACCTTTGTCTTTCTCACCAATTATCTGACTTGTAGGGTTATTCTTTTGAGTAATTCTGGAGGAAGGATTTGACGTTTTCTGTTGATTTGAGTCTGTCTGTGAATTTGTGTCTTCATCTGACTTAGAGTCTTCATTTTCTGATTCTTGGACCTGTTCATCTTTAGCTTCAGCTGTGTTCTCTATAGTGGACTCACTATTGCACACCTCTCTTACTGAGACTCCTTCATTAATTTTTAGATCAACGCAGTCAACCATTCTATGCAGCCTCTTATTATAGCATCTGTATCCTTTACTGTTTGTAGCATACCCTAAGAAGATGCCTTCATCATCTCGGTCATCATACTTTCCAAGGTTCTCATCATTATTCTTTATGTAACACTTACTCCCAAAGACTTTGAAGTGTTTGATTGAAGCAGGTATTCCATACCATAGTTCATAAGGTGTCTTGTTAATGTGTGGTCTGAGGTGGTCTTTGTTAAGAACATGGAATGCTATGTGTATTTCTTCTACCCAATAAGTTTGACCAATGTTCTTTTCATTCATCATTGACCTGGCCATTTGCTGCACTGTTCTATTTTGCCTCTCAACTACTCCATTTTGTTGCGGAGTTCTTGGAATTGTGTATTCTCTCTTGATCCCATGGTTATCACAGAATTCCTTGAACTCACTCGACATAAATTCACCTCCTCTATCTGATCTTACTGCCTTTAACCTCTTGCCTATTTGATTCTCAGTTAAAGCCTTAAATATTTTAAATTTCTCAAATGCTTCAACTTTTTCTTTGAGAAAGGAAACCCAAGTAAGTCTGGAGTAATCATCAATGATTAGCATGAAGTAGTTTTCTTTCCCTGTGCTTTCCTGTCTTGATGGTCCACATAGATCCATATGAACCAGTTGGAGTGGTTTCTTTGTTGAAGTAGAGCTCTTGGATTTAAACTGTGTCCTGTTTAGCTTTCCTACTTGGCAGGGTTTACACATAGAATCTTGTGTCTTTGATATTCTCAGAAGATCTTCTACTGCCTCAAGATTTTTGAGCTTGATTAAGTGGTCAAAGTTGAGATGTCCAGGTCTCCTATGCCATAACCAGCTCTCATCATGTTTACTTAGATGACACTCTTCTCTATCTTCTTTCAGCACATATACATTGTTTTATGTCCTTATGCCTTTAGCCACCACTTGTCCTGCGTTTATAGACTTTATCTTGCAGTCCTTAGAAGTGAACAATACTTCACATCCTCTGTCACACATTTGAATTACACTAAGAATATTATGTTTCAGTCCATCTACAAGAAGAACATCATGGGCTTTTCCTCTTCCATTACTCAGACTCACCATTCCTTTATCCTTGATTTTACCTAGAGCATCATTTCCAAATGTTACGTTTCCTGATTTTCTTTCACTTAGAGAAAGAAACTTCCCTTTATCTCCAGTCATATGTTTGGAGAATCCACTGTCTATATACCATGGGTTCTTTTGTCTTTGAGATGACAACACTAATCCACACTTGTCACTTTCTTTCTTCTTCCAAACCTTGACATTTTTAGCAGAGGGATTCAAATCTGGTTCATAATTCTTTAAGCGATAGTCAACAACTTTATTTCCATAATTATGACAGATGTGACATTATGTTTCGTTGGTTAAGAGAGCATAATGATTGTTATGCTTAACCTGTGTCCTTTTCCCAGCCATCAAGTGATTTGCAGTCTGTAGTGGTTTGTTACTTGGCTACCTCATTCTTTGTTGTGACAGATATCTATACCTTGAATGTCTTGATTGCTCATATCTAAATTTTAAAGAACAGTTTACAACTTTGTGACCAAAATTAGAACAGACAAAACAATATCCATAGAAAAAACCTTTGTACTTGGAAAATGGTTGTCTTCTTTGAGAAGGTTGGTTTCTTCCATGCTGATGATTTTTTTGAGCGGGGAGTGTGTTATTTCTCTGATCTACAGTTTCATTTCTGGTACCTTTTTCTTTACTCCTCTCGGGCAACCGATTATCTTCTTTTGTCTCTCAAGGTTTGTTGTTGTCATATGTTGTAGATTTGACAAACTTGATGGGTTCATTGTTACTTGGTTGGCCACTGCTTGATCCCTCTTCATAACCCAGACTTGTTTTCAACTTTGGGTTCTTTTGCTGATTCATAATGGTGGCCAATCCTTCCGAGGCTTTGATACTTGATAGATTTTGATGATACAAGGCTTGAAACTTCTCCAACTCTTTCCTAGTTTTCACTACTTCCTCCAGAGCTTCACATCTTGCCTTCTTTTCTGATAACTGTTGTTTCAGGATGTCTTCAATTTTATTTGCCTCTTCTAATTCCACTTTTAGCAGGACAAAGTCTTCATCAGGTTCTTTACTACCTTTCTTGAACTGTATCAGCAATTGTTTTTGTTTTCTCGTCTTAATTCTGAGTCTGTCAAGCTCTTCTAGTGCATTGATTAGTTCTCCTTCCAGGTCTACCACAACTTCTTCTTCATTAACATCACTTCCTGTGATTTTATTATCATAATCCTCTTTGTCCATAAACATGAAGTCATTTAGTTTATCTTCAATAGGAGAGTCATTGTCTTCATCATCTGAAGGATCATCATCATTGTTTACACAAAGTCTTTTCTTCTTAAAATTATTATCTTTAAAGAATTTTTTTTGTTTGTGCTTCTCCTTATCATCATATGTATGATCCTTTATTTTGTGAGGACATTTATTTGCAAAATGACCTATCTTACCACATTTGAAACATTTGAAAGGCAATTTACCTTTGTATTTGACTGATCCCTTGTTTAGTCTTCTCACAAATTTTGCTTCAATTTCATCAGGCTCAGAATCCTCATTCTTGTATGCTTTAAATGATTCTTCTTTGGAGGTGGGTTTATCTTTAACTATTCTCATTTCATATGCAGTCAATGTTCCTAGAAGTTGATCAAACACCAAGTCTTTTATATCATTAAGTTCTTCTATAGCAGAGACCTTCGGGTTGAACCTATCTGGTAGAGATCTCAAAATTTTCTAAACTAAGGAGGGTTACTCAATTTTTTCACCAAGTGCCTTCATTGCATTTACCAGTTCTTCAACTCTCAAAAAGTATTTTCCAACAGTTTCATCCTCTTTCATCTTCAGCTGTTCAAACTGTACTCTGTAGGTTTGAAGCTTGGCATCCTTTACCTTCTCATTACATTCATAACTGCTAATGAGTTTGTCCCACATTTCTTTGGCAGTTTCTAAGTGCATAACTTTTACAAATTCTGCTTCTGCAGGCCCACTCAGGATAACATTCATAGACTTAGCGTTGAAGCTGAATTCTAGCTTGTCATCCTTATTAGCTAGTATAATTGGCTTTGCATAACCAGTCTCTACCACATCCCAGACATCTGCACCTAAAGCCATTATGTAGGTTCTCATTCTAACTTTCCAGAAGGCAAAGTTTGTTCCATTGAACATAGGGGCCTTATTGATTGAAGTTCCTTCATGGCTTGACATGTTTAAGCTCTAGGATCTACCCTTAGATAAAAGGGGTCGGCTCTGATACCAATTGTTGGACAACTGAGAGGAGGGGGGGGCGGTTGAATCAGTTGTTACTATGCTTAAACAATCATATCCATTTTTAAATTCATTACATAGCTATTCAATGACGATCACAATAAACATGTAGTAGAGTATTCAACATCAATCACACACATGCATAGCACAGAGACAGATGTTCTTGAGGAAACCCATAAAGGGTGAAAACCTCTTCTTCTTTATATGATAATTATTTTCTGTACATTTTCAATCTTATGAGCACCAACTCATAGTGAGGCTAAAACCTCTTTTTTGCAAGTTGCTACTTACTGAGAGCACCAACTCTCTAATTTCTCTAGAACCTACTAGAAGGAAGCACCAACTCCCTCACTATTCCAACACCAACTGGATGGAAGCACCAACTTCTAGTCACACAGGCACCAACCTGTACAATTAGAGAACTAGTGTTCTCCCTAGCACCACCCTACCACCCTGATTTCTCTGGTTGCAACCAAATGGAAGCTACAACTCCCTGTGTTCAAGCACTCACTTGAACCTGTGAGGAAAACAATCTTCCCTAGCACCTCCCAACCACCATGAAATATAAAATTTTTCTCTTTGTTTATGTATTACAGTGATTCAATAGTTGTCATTGGCTTACCAGGCTTATCACTGTTCTATTGTGCTACTCTGCTCTCCTATATCAGTGTCTGTTGAGCTTGCATCTATGTGCTTTTGTTTTGCTACACGGTTTCTCCTATAGACTCCATGCTTCTACCTGCATGACATATTCTCAAAAATCACAGTGCTAATCTCTTCTTTGTTCTCCATTTTTATATGTTCTATACACCTTATGCATGTCACATCCACTAGACCACTGTCTCTCTTCACTCTCTTCATCCTAACTACCTTCTCCTCAGATTCTTTGGCTTTACTGACTGTAACAATCTTCGACCCATTTCCATATATCAGTCATCTCTATGACGAGTCTACACTCCACTGGCAGTTCCTCGAGTCCCTTTGACTTCTCTGGATATCACCCTAAAGTCTCTTTGAGTCCTCTGGCAGAAACCATCAATGGTTTCTAGAAGTTACCCTGCGAACCTCTGTAGCCTTGTGCCTTTGGCACCTTTCACCTTTCCTTTCATATGGGACCTCAGTCGATGACCAAGGGCTTGTTCGAAAGGTATTTCATGATTTCACGTATCGCAAATTTCTGTTGTGAGGCATATCGACTCTCCAAGTCGTGATCTCCGAAATGGGGCTTAGCTTCATGCTAGCCCCTTCCTTAAGCCTTTGTCGATGTGACAATAATTTATGACTAGGGGCCAACTTCGAAGATGCATTTCACAAATCATGTTTCGGGGATTTTTATGTGAGTCACTTTGACTCTTCGACTCCTGGTGCCCAAAATGGAGCCTAGCTACGTTAGCTCCTTCCCCTCTCATGACCACCGGCGGTGACCATATCCTACACTGAAAGGCATTTCATAATTTCACATTTTGGCATTCCTGTGATGAAAGGTCTTGACGCTCCAAATCGCAATCACCGAAACTCTGAAACGGAGCTTGGATGCACTAGCTCTGCTATCCAACTCTCGACAATGTGACTACATGATATGACCACTCTCTAACCATTTGAGTGCTTCTCTCTCTGGATCAACAGTACACGATCCGTGGTGATCGAACGACTATCCTCCGCCCCAGAACTTCAGCCTTCAGGATTTTGGGGGATCGATGATGCTAAAACTCTTGAAACTAAACTCCTGGAGTGATGTCACTCTTGTGTCACTCGATGATGTGTCATGAGCCGAGTGGCTTCCACGTGTCACTCAGATTTGAGATTTCCAGTGGCTTGAAATGCCAAATCAACTTGACACTTATCTTTGTATGATTGTGCCACGTGTCCTTGCTGACGTAAGCTGCCACTTGTCCTTGCTAACGTGATCTGCCACATTCACCTCCTCAATCTGACAGTGCAAATTCATCCTTGATCCGATGGCTCATATCTTTTCTTCATTTTGCGTTTCGCGAGTTGGAAGGATAGAGCACCTCATGCCTTTGACCTTTCGGTCAGCGAAATGCCAATCACTCGCCATGTGTCCTCTGGCTTCAATGGCTAGGATCATTTCGCAATTTCGTATTTCGCGAGTTCAAGAGGTTAGAGCACCTCCTTCCTTTGGATTTCCCAGTCCGTGAAACTCTAAAATAGAGTCTTTGACATGCTCTGATCTTTAACCATGTGTCCTACTTGGATCGATGGTCCAGATTTATCCTCGATCCACGATCCATGACCTTTGGTACTTCTGAAAGTGATCCAACGATCACTGTCGCTTCTCCTTCCTGTGTGATATTGCCATCAATGACAAGCATGCACTCTGCGTGCACCTTTGCACTATCTCTTCTGAGCTTCTCGAGCTTGCTCTGTTGCGTCTTCCAAAAATACTTCTGGTGCTCGCCTGACACATTCTATCTGTACTCAAGCCATTGTTGCTACTGTACTTTCCATCAATGACAAGCATATGCTACCTGTAAAACATATCAACATTTCCCCACCCCCATATTTTCATTTGTTTTTGTGTGAATTTGTATTAAAGTTTTTTGCAGGAAAAAACAATGGTTTTGGGGGAAAGAATGCACTTAAAGGCAAAAAATAAGAATAAAAGAAAATAAGAAAAAAAAAGAAAAGAAAGAAAAGAAAAAAAGGCAGCCCCCCTCCTCTTTCATAACCTTTGCTATATATTTTGCATTAACTCGCTTGGTCTAAGGTTACTTTATGATATTGAGTTCAAGTCTTTATTTTCATTAAGTTACTTTTTGAAAAGTTCCTTTAATTTTAAGTTACCACATAATTTTATTGTAAAATACATTTCACTTAATTGTTAAAATGAATCACTACAAAGTAACTTTAATGTTCTTTTTTTAAGTTACTTTTTACATGCAACTTTAATTTATAAATCAACTTAATTATAAAAGTGATTCTCATCTATTCTATAAAAGTGGGTCATTTCATGTAAATATAAATTATTTGTAAAAGTGAGCTTATAGGCAAAGTTAGAGAAGGAAGGTTTTTTTTTTTTTACTTAGTAACCTCATTGTGCAATGATCACCACGTGCGGTAATCTCTACCTACCACATGACACTTTGGTTTATTTTATGACTTTCTTAAAATGGACATACTTTGACATCCAAAGTTCATTTTCAGTGTCACTTTTTTTTTTAATTTGTCTATTTAGAATCTTTCCATCCAAACAATCAATTTCTACTTTTGAAGCCATGTAACGGCCCTAGTTGTTATGATAACAAAAGCGATGTACAACAAGTAATTTTTTTTTGTCTAACGCTACGTTAGGTAATTAAACCATCATTAATACACCACATCCAATGCGCAAGATTAAACCATCATTATTACACCACATCTAATGCGCAAGAAGTCTGGGAACTAACACCATTAGTTACAAAACCCCAAAGGCACAAGAAATCTAAAATCTAACGCCATACATTACATTAATTCAGTGCACGCAAGGTTTCAATTCCATTTATGAAAATTCCACATCGACGATTCAAGGTGCAAGAGAAATCGATTTTATTCCGCAAGGCACCAGAGAATAGAATAAACAGATCAGTCTAACTTTGTTGATAATTAAGGACACGATATCAATCAAACAATCCAACAAGGAAACCACCCTGTTCAAGGCGTAATAGGAAGCAATAATTGATCGATCATACAATAAATTATTTAATAACGCTAGTAAGGGTTGTCCATCGATCGTTCATTCGTGCATTGATATACACAATAAAGAAAGTTAAATCCATCATTAAATCATTTAAGGGAACTCATTAAAACAACTGAAATCATACTATAACATCTATCAATTAATCAGACGTCCACCTCATTGTAAGGCATAATAGAATCAAAATACTCAATCAATCTACATCCATTATTTCCACCACGCGCGTGAAATCTTATTACCAATCAATCATACTTCACACTGCATTAAGGTGCAAGGGAATTCATTAGTTTCATTCAAGGCACAAGGGATCAATTTCTAAACAACTATACATCAAGGTTATTAAACAATGTCACAGGAATACTTTTATTAATTAGCCACAAGTCAACATAAATTTGTGGCACACAAGTAATATAAAATACTTAATCTATCAAGCAAGCGATACTTAAGAAGGATCTTAAGGAGAAAATAATACAGAATAAGAACCACAAAACCCAAGGACAACAAGGTGGCATATAAGGTTATCAGCGACGATGTCATCAGTCAGAAATCTTCTGCCGGACCGCCACGAATTCCCTCTTCTTCTCTTCACCATCTCTCTTCTTGGTCACAGAGACAAAGCCAATCCATCCTTTTGTCTGCAGCGTCATCCTTGACCATGTCAGTCTTTCTTCTGAGAAAGTTGATGACATTTTCAAGAGAAACGAGAGCCTGATGGTCCTTCGAAAGCCTCTCGAGGGTTTCATCAGAAGGGCCTGGGGATGCAGATGCAAAAGGTACCTAGGATGGAGCCACTGGGATTGGAGAGGGTTGCTTATGGACCTTCTCTTCTTCCTTATCCCGAACACGACATAATCAATCATAGACCTAGCAGCAGGATGTGCCAAATCCAACTCCCGCGAGAGGCATTACCATCATTTGTAACCACATTTCCTAGAACAATCACAGGTGTTGTTCCATCACCTACTTCCTCATCCTGAGAATATTTCTGTATCTAGCAATCTGTACAGAAACACACACACGATGGATTTATGAGCGTGGGTATACTTAAGATAATGAACAATATGATTGAGTTACTACAGTCTCCGATAAAGGACCTTTTTGCACTTACATACTTCCACTTGATTGTCCATATCCCAAAATTCATTGCAACGGTAAGGAGTTTTTTACAATCAAGGATTAGGAATATAACTTGGTTGTCTTTCTAACATTAGTTCTTGTAGCAGTAAATTTTTAGTTGCGTTCCAGAATTGAATTGTGTAGCAAACAAAGTAAAACCAGAAATTATATTAGAGGGAGGAAGATTTTGGGTAACATAACAATCATTGCTAACTTCAATACATTTCAACATCGTTCAAATTAAACCACTACAGTCATATGTAAAAGCATTCAAATTAAACCACTACATTCATATGTAAAAGTGTTCAATTAACCAATATAGTGATAACTTAAAAGTGTTCCATTAAACCCATATAGTAATAATGTAAAAACGTTAAATCAAACCAATACATTCATAATGTAAAATCGTTCAATTAAACCAATATAGTCATAATGTAAAAGCGTTCGAATTAAACCGTTAAGAACCAAATACTTGCATACATAAATACCACAAAGATTCAGAGAACAAGATAGAAAACTACAACTTTATTATAGAAACCCTTGAGGTAGGGAAACACCATACAATGGATCCTATTATAGAAGAGATCATCTCCTGTTCACTTGCCTTTTCGAGGGGGCATCCTTCTATTGAGCTACTACTCCAAATACAATAATTCTCTTCATATCTCATTACATTTCTTGAACCCCTTTATATAGTGCTACCATCACCTAAGAACATTCTAGAGGAGGAATCTTCAAGAAGTAGAACCTTCTAAGAAGTCTTCTTACATTTATTATATCTAATTACTCATTTATTATATCAAACTACCATAGTGGGTCTTATTTAATAATATAGTGGACCTAGTCCACCTTACATTGAATGGCCTTCACTATTATCACTATGGTCCCTCTAGCTTCCCCCACTACCTCTCTAGATACCTTACATTCCATCCCCCTTATGAAAGCGTTGTCCTCAACGCTTGATGTACAACCATATACCAGGGTCCCATGGATAAGTGTGGACCATAGTGCTGAACTAGACTAGAGAACCAGGGTTCCATTGAGAAATGAAAGCCACCATGTTGAAGTAGTCCAACCGCCATTGTAAACTAGGGTCCCATGTCCAAGTGCTCATGTGAACTCCACACGAAAGATATCGACACCCAATAACCAACTGAAAATGATGTTCCCAATACTGACACCTATCGTGTGGATCCAAATAAGAATATCCAGCCACATAGTGGGAAAGGGTCAACGTTGAATCTGGAAGGAACAATACCATTGTAGAATATGTAGGCTGGACGCTGGTAATCATAACTATCTCTTGATGTGGGACATTGATGTTCTCTACAGAAGGTGGAGTAGAGTCATCAAATAAAATATGGAAGTGGTTGTCATCCCAGAAATGACAACTATCTATATACCAATCATCGCAATCGGCACCGAGATCATACCAAGCATATAATTTTTTATTATACTCATCCTTGATGTCCGCCATAAGAAATATCTCCTACATGCTATCCAATGAATCTTGAATACTATGAAAACTATCATTGAGACCATCTCCAAAGGCATCCAATTTGTCATTCAATGTGTCATACAATTGAGATTTGAATGTTTCAAGAATTTCTTTGAGGGTTTGAAAGGAAATAGCCATCTGATCACCCTATGAAGTCTTCGATCCCGCAACCGTCACAAAAATACCCAAAAAATAGAACAATAAGTTACGACAGAAAATCGCGGCTTTTTTCGGAAAAACCCTGAAAAACTGTTGAATTTAAAATGCTCATAACTTCACTTCCCGGACTCCGTTTCAGCTGATTGTTTTTTTTAAATTGGGTGAAATTGTGAAAGGAACTCAGATTTGTAATTTTTTGGGCAAATTCAGCCTCCAGCTGCTACAAAAATAAAAAAATAAAATTTGCGTCATCGTCCATGGAAAAAACCCTGAAAAATTATAGATTTTAAAACTTCAATATCTTGACTTCCCGGACTCTGTTTCGGACGATTTTGTTTTTCAACTTGGGTGTTTTTATGAGAGGAATTCCTATCTACAAATTTTTTTTGCAATTTTTTCACATAAATATATCATAAATTTCTGGAATGTAGCGGCCCTCTTTTTTCTTCTCCGAATTTTTTTTTGCAAAAAAAAAAAAAAAATTGCCCACAATGTCTACCAAGGAAAGTGCTCTGATACCACTTGTTAAGAACCAAATACTTTCATACATAAATACCACAAAGATTCAGAGAACAATATAGAAAACCACAACTTTATTATAGAAACCCTTGAGGTAGAGCAACACCATATAATGGATCCTATTATGGAAGAGATCCTCTCATGTTCATTTGCCTCTTCGAGGGGGCATCCTCCTATTGAGATACTACTCCAAATACAATAATTCTCTTCATATCTCATTACATTGCTTGAACCCCTTTATATAGTGATACCATCACTTAAGAACATTATAGAGGAGGAATCTTCTAGAAGTAGAACCTTATAAGAAGTCCTCTTACATTTATTATATCTAATTACTCATTTATTATATCTAACTACCATAGTGGGCCTTATTTAATAATATAGTGAACCTAGTCCACCTTACATTGAATGATCTTCACTATTATCACTATGGGCCCTCTGGGCCCCCCCACTACCTCTCTAGCTACCTTACATTAATCAATACAACCATAACTTAAAAGTGTTCAATTAAAGCCATATAGTCATAACGTAAAACCGTTCAATTTAAACCAATACAATCATAATGTAAAAGTGTTCAATTAAACCAATATAGTCATAATGTAAAAGCGTTCAAATTAAACCAATATAGTCATAACTTAAAAGAAACCGAAGGAAATATCTTAACTAGTGATCATGAGATCGTCGACATTCTTCCGCATTTGCACTCCATTCTGTCTCTCGCTTGCTAGCCATGGAGACCTCACTGGTACTTCCCAACCAATGCTAGGGGTACTCTTCTTCCCTCTGAGCCCCTCGAGCCGCAAAGGGGCCACTCATACAAAAACAGAGAAAAAATAGCTCCTAGCTCACCTCACAAGGTTAAGCTACCACTCTCTAATCGATGTGGGCATCCCAACTCCCACAAGGAAAATCAGTCAAGAAAAATATCGGTAGCATAACCTTACGCCTACCATATGTGATCCCTACTCCTCCTCCACCATCCTTTTTATAGAGTTTTCTTAGTGATTAGTTTTCCAAACCCTCTTTAGATTCTTTTATTAAATTTAATTAGGATAAACCTCCCTCATACACATGTCACCCGATCCCTTAGTTGCACCAGAAAACCAATTTATTAATTAATTAAATTTGCCTATTTCCCTCACCCACCTAAAAGCGTTCCTAAAGAATCTCCTCGATGTCCCTTTATTCCCTTACATTTCTTAAATGAATGATGCCTTTCTTAACACCTAGTTGAGTTCACAATTAGAAGGTTCCAAAGACTAGATTCCCTACTATGCTAGACATTCCCTTTTTCTTCTTAGTTCAGATTTAGCAAGTTTAGATATAAATAACAACTTACCCTTTTAATAATTTATTCCTTCATTAAAATTTTACTTTAATTATTAATGTTTGAACTTTCTTTACCCCCTTCTTGATATATGTCCATTTAGTTTTTTTTTGTTCACATGTTCTACTTAGAACTAGGTTTTAAATTCACTAGGTTTGGTGATAGTTTTTAAGGGAAAATTAGTTATTAAACTTTACTCATACCATCATTCATTTTAAGTCTGAACAAGTCCCAAGGAGGAATAGTTTTCTAGGTACTAGGTTTATTAACTTACTAGAGTTAAAAATCACAACGTTCCCTTCAAGACGCATTACGTGCTCCAAGGGTGCCACTCGCCTGTATTCTTATTTTATTTGCGTGACATGCCCTTCAAGACGCATTACATGCTCCAAGGGTGCCACTCGCCTTTTGATTAATTTTGGTAGACATCAAACCCCTGGAGTCAATACTTCATCAGGTGACCTTGTGGGAGACTAAGGGCCTCTAAGGAATAAGGACCCTGCCTTATTGCGTGCCCCTTAGAATCATCGTGAGCGACTGTCACAATCTGCCCTCACAACATTATGGATATTTCGAACTATATAACTGTTAACCTATAGTTAGAGCCATGATGGGAGTGCTAGTAGGCTGTGGCAGGGATGGTGCCACACCTCTTCCTCAATATCTCTGGTTTTCATGCGTGGCCCCTTTACTCCTAATGTGAGTCTGTCTAGCAAGCTATCGTCAACCTGCATCCATCAATGAAACGTGTCAATGATAACAATAAACATCATAATATATAGTCATATGCCACATATGTAATATCAAAACATTCAAACCATAACCATCCACTCCCTGACTCGATCCAGATTCTAAGGAGATTCATCGATGCCATAGACATCCTCAAATGTCTAGAGTCTTGCACACTCAGGAAAAACAGTCAATAGCACATTTCGATATAAATATCATAAAATAACATATCATCAAATCCACAAACATCATCATGCTCCATAATTGAATCAGTCAATCATATAGTGAACCGGTTCACTTGCACACAAGTGTCCACAAGAATAAATCACATCGGGTGCGCGCAAGAGCGAGATGTTACAAGCCATCTTACCTACATATTTTAATATGGCTAGTCCAAGTGATCTTTTGCTTACTAGTTCAAATTACTTCTCATGGAAATATCGTATGGAGGATGTACTACAAAGTAAAGGAATTTATCATATTACCTTGGGAAAATAAACTAATCCCATTGACGCCTTAAAGAAAGTCAAGTGGATTAATAAAAATCACAAAACACATGAATTCGTAGGAATGTTAATCTCTAGTGATTTACGGTTTCACCTTTAAGGAGTTGAAAAACCAAAGGATGCTTTGAAAACTATGGAAATCGTATTTGGTAAACACAATGCGATTCGAGTCCATCAACTTGAAAACCAATTGATTTCTTTAAATCCCAATGATTTCTCTTACATTGAATATTATCCATCTAAGTTTAAAACACTCATATTTTTACTTGAAGACTGTAAGATAGAAAGAAACATAACCAATTGATATATGTTATTATTGCTAATCTTGGTAGTGCATATTCTATTTTTTTATTTACTTTTTACTCCACTAGAGAAGCTATAGGGGCTTCTTACACACCACCCTCTCTTGAATATTTTTGTGATTATTTGATTAGAGAGAAAGATAATATCTTGCATCTTGGAGTTATCAACACTATAGGTACATATAAAAAAGCCTTAGTGGCCCAAAAAAAGGATAAATCAAAGAATCTAAAGAATAAATATCCTCACAATAATAAGAAAAACAATGGTTCCAAACCCTCTCATCCAACACCTCCTCCCTATGGTGAAAAATGAATGAAATAAAAAATTAAGAAGACTGAGAGACATTGCAATTTTGTAGCTGAGATGGTCATCTAGAGTCTAAATGTTTGAAGAAGATGAAGGCCTTAGAAGTAACAATGAAGAAGTACAAAATTAATCTCAATTCTTCTTATTCTAACTATTCTTCTCATGGACATGCACTTTTTTCTTCTAGTTTTTCCTTCAATGCAACATCTACTTCTTCTTCTAATGAGTGGCTTATCAATTATGGAGCATATTATCATATGGATAAGGATACAACCATTTTTTCCGCTCTTAATGAATGTAACGCCAAACAAATATTTGTTGGTAATGATAGATATCTTAGTATTGTAGGGACTGGAATGATTTAGCTATATGATAGAAATTTTAATGATGTATTATGTGTTCCAAGTATCTCCTACAATGTTTTATTGGTATACCAAATAAATAATTTAAATGAATGTAAAACAACAGAGTTTTCACCTCACCAAGTTTTAATCAAGGATTTAAAATATCCCAAGCATGTCCTAACAATTGAACTTGGTGATGATAGTACTAAGTTGTACCGATTTGACAAATTTGGGTCATCATCTTTTCCATCAATTTTATTTCTCATAGCGATGAATTGAACAAAGGCATGAGAAATTTGATAATATAAACTATTGCTCATTACAATAGTTATGAAATCAAAATATGGTGATTGGTCTTCCTCTCATTTCTTGTAGAGATAGTTTTTTTCCAACTGTATTCTTAGAAAACATCATCGGGACAATTTTGACAAGCATGCCTCACCCCACTTGTAGCTTGTTCATAGTGATTTGTATGATCTTGTTCCTTCTTGTTATCTCTTTGGTATCAATTACTTATTAACTTTCATTGATGACTTTTCTGGATACATTTGGGTTTATTTCTTAAAACTTAAGAGTGAATTTTTTGACAGAAATTTGGCCTACAAGGCCCTTATAGAAAACAAATCTGGACATCAACTGTAGAAGTTAAGAACAAATAATGAAGGAGAATATGTTAACAAAAAAATTACAACTTACTGCACTGCATAGGGCATTCATATGCAACATTTTGTTCCATATACAACACAACAAAATGGTATTGTTGAGAGAAAGAATTGAAAATTAAAGGAATTGGAAAATTGTATGATCCACTCTAAGGGATTAAGTATTTATTTTTGGGCAGAATCTATTAATTGTGCCAATTACATAATTAATTGCACTCCCATAAAGGATTTTAAAAAATAACATTGGAAGAAGCATGGATACAAATTAAACTAGATGTAAGCCACTTTTGTGTGTTTGGTAGTGAAACATGGGCTCACATTTTTGATGAGAAAAGGAAAGCATAACAACTTAAAAGTGAGAAGTGAATTTTTGTTGTTTATTTTGAAGATGTAAAAGGTTCTATAATTCTCAAACTAATTCCAATAAAATTATTATTAGGATAGATGTTAAGTTTGATGAAGGTCTCTTAGCCTATAAGCCTAATTTGGTGTTTGTGCCATCTTTGGCATCTATTCCATATTTGTCTTGTGAGCCATTTTTGGCATCTATGCCATCTTCTATTCCTAACTTTTCTATTCATGATCCTACTCTAGTTTATTCTTCATATGATGGAAATTAGGGTGAAATTCCACCTCCACCTACTCACCTTCTTCCAATTAGATCTATTGAACATGAACCTACATTAACACCACCACTTTTTGGATGGGTTCATGCAACATGAGAAACAACTAGTGATCTTGTTGGCGATACTACAGATTAACATTGTACACGTTCACAATTCTAGTGAGACTCCTCTCTCTTAGCTCAGGTTTTAGAGACTCTTGATCCAAAAAAATTTGTAGAAGCTTCTGGCCATCTAGATTGGGACACAACAATGAATGAAGGATATCATTCCTTAATTGCAAACAATACTTGGAATATTGTACCTCTTCCAAAAGGAAGAAAACTTGTTATGTAAATGGGTGTATAGTCTAACTAAGTATGCATCAGATGGAAGTGTTGAAAGATATAAGCCTTGGTTAGTTTCCAAATGTTTTTCTCAATTTGAAGGAATCAACTATAATGAAAACTTTCCCCCGTAGCCAAAATGAATTTCATCCACCTTGTTCTATCTCTTGATGCCTCACATAAATGGGAGGTCCATCAAATGAATGTTGAATCCACCCTCTTGCATGGGGATTTGTAAGAAGAAATTTAAATGGAGAAATCTCCTAGTTATGTTTAGAATGACCCTAGCCTTTTTTTATGCTTAAGAAATATCTGTATGGTCTTAAGAAATATCCTTGAGCTTGGTATGCTAAAATGGATAATTTTCTTCTTTACACCAACTTTTCTAGATGTCATTCTGACCCCAATGTCTATACCAAGAAAGTAGGTAACCATCTCATAATACTTGTTATTTATGTTGATGACCTTGTTCTCAATGGTAGTGACCCCAAACTTTTAAACCAGGAATTAGAGAAATTTTGAGGTAAAAAATGGGCCCTAAAATAAAATGTTCTATCAACATCAACTTTAAAAGAAACAATGATGTTGATGTCAACCATAAAGGGTAAATAGTTTTGGAGGGAAAGAAAAAAACTAATTTTTTATCATATTTTTGACTTATATGATTTTATGTTTACTCAATTTTCAAGTGTGGTCGCTCTTTGGATGTGGAACTAAATTCCACATCCAACAAGTACACACTCTGCATACATTTAATTTACCCATAGTGAGATACAATGGAAATACACATATTTTCCTATATTTCTAGTGTATCTCACCGTGGGTCAATCAAAAGTATGCATAGTGTGTACTCGTTGGATGCAAAATTTAATTCCACATCCAACGAGTGACTACACTTGAAATTCGAGTAAACCTGTAAGGAGATAATGAAATACAGTAAAAAAAATAGTTTTTTTTTCCCTTTGAAAATTCATAACTCTTGTTTTATTACTTTCCTTAGAAGACCCATTTTAGACCTCAAAATTTCTCAAATGGTGAAATATAGATTTAAGAAGAAATTTGAAATGATAAACTTTCAAACCAAGGAAGGAATTTCCCTTTCCCAATCTAAGTATGAACATGACCTTCTTTGTCACTTTCACATGGAAGATTGTAAACCAACCCTATATCCCTTCCAGTCTGGAGTCCAACTTGTTTCCACCTATAATACAATTGAATTCGATGCCTTTTGTACCATTTTTTAGTTGGTGGCCTTTTATATTTGACTCATACCCGTATTGATATTTCCATTGTTGTTGGTTTTGTTGCTCGGTATATGCAAACACCCCATGACAGCTATTGGAAAGAAGAAAAAATGACACTTCGATATATTCATGGTATGTTTCAGTTTGGGATATATTACAATTCATGGGGGACTCCTTTGTTGGTTGGATTCATCAATTCCAATTGGGCCAATGACCCTAATGATAAGAAGTCTACTGCAATTTGTGTTTCAGTCTTGGTTTTGGATTTGTCACTTGGATTCTAAGAAGCAATAATATCTTGCCCTTTCTTCAACATAAGTAGAGTTTTGAGAAACAATTAATGAAAGTCAAGAATCCTTATGGATATGACAGGTCCTTTAAAATTTTGGATTCCAATAACAACATCCAATCATACTATGGTGTGACAATAAGAGTGCCATCAAGATCACTAGAGATTGATTTCAACATATGCAAGAAAAACACATTGAACTACACATGCACTTCATTAGAAATATTATTCACAATTGCATTCTTGAAGTGATCTATTTCCATATAAATGATCAAGTTGCAAACATTTTCACAATGTCTCCTATAAAAGTGAAGTTTTCCAAAATTTGATCTATGTTAAGAGTTGAATAAGTTGTCATTAAGGGGGGATAGGCTCTAATTCCTCCTTCCTTCTCTTATTGTGACACCTTTGTAAATCCTTCAATCTTATCCCAATTTGTACTTAGGGGGGATGTTAGTATATTTAAACACTTAGGAGTTAGTTGAGATTAACTTGGTCTAATGTGTCTTTAGGTAAAGTGCGTTTCCTTATTATGCATTAGTGTGCATTTCTGTTATTCAATCCTATGATCATGATGTGTTATAGACATAAAGTGATTTGATGGTTCATATTCTCCTTGATAATAATGACTATATTGATCTATGTCTTAACACCTGATTGGTCCATGATCTCTATGTGAAGATCATGGAGGGTTATTTTCTATTGATCTATTGTGAGAAACTCATATGTAATGTTTTTCCTTTTGCATTAATATATTGCCTCAAGTGGCCACATTGGTTTGGGTAATTGAATATCTCCCTATTTGATGGTTTTAACCATGTAATATATTGGTGTATTGATATTTGATATATTTGTGTGATTGATTTATTAAGGTGTTTGACCTGTGTGAGAATAACCTATTTATCGAACAATTGTTCCAAAGATTGATTCAGAGACTCAAGATGAGTAAGATTCAAAGTGAGATGAGGTGAGATTGTGTGTGGATATGCCCTCACCTTCTACTCCAACATGTAGGAAACTAATATCTCTCACCCATATATTGCAAGAGGCTCAATAATGTAAGAGTACCTATATCTTAGGGAGGGTGAGTATACATTCTAGGATATATGCTAGTCATATTTCATTGTTTTCTCCATATTTGAGCCTTCCAATTTCTTTAAGGAGGAGAGGTGTGATACCTTGATGGAAGACGATGCTTGGGTTGATTCTAAGATTGAAACAATTACAAATTTGGAGGTCACAGGTTTGGTGGAGTTATGGAGGGAGTCAGTAGGTGTTGGTGAAAACATTTTCCTCATAAGGAGGGGTGTTAGATTTCAAGGTTACTAGAAAAGAGTTTACACCATGCTTGGGTGTTATTTATGAAATTTGGGATACATGGTGTATGATTATCCCCTAGATGGATCATTATGGATTTTCACATTCAAGACAACTTACTCAATGGTTTCTTAAACTTAGTTAGGTTCTTGCATAACATTCTTCCATAGGGCATTAGAGATCCATAGAAACATGGTGGAATTATACATGTTGGACACATGGAGGAGGTTTCTTGCTTGGAGAATTCCATGCATTGGAGGAGGGAACTGGAACCTAGAAAACATGGGGTAGCTTTGATGCTTGCATGGATGCCTAGAGTTGACTTGGTGATGCTTGGGTTGTGACAAGGTTCATGCAGAGGGAGGGGATCTAGTGGAGTACATGGATTAGGAGGTTCATTGGAGTCATTGGAGGCTTATATGAGGAGAATTTGACACATATCATAGATAACCATTTCATTTGGAGCCTTTCTTGTGGATGATATCACCTTGGATCTTGACATGTGTACCCATGGAGTGAAATACTCTAAATTTCTAAGCCTACACATGTCTTTGTAGGTTTATTTTAAGGGAATAGTCCCACACATGTATTGTTGACCTCCCTTACTTCTAATATATAGAGAGGAAGGAGAAAGTAATTTATTCATTGTCATTGTACTCTTATATTGTGTACTTTTCCTCTTGGAGTGGGACACTAGGGTTTGGGAGGAATTCTTAGGAGAATTTATGAAAGGGAAATGTGATGTCTTTGTTGGGAGCTTTCTCTTGTGAGGTATTAGAGTTCACTCTTGTGAAGAAGACATTAGAGACTAATGGTATTATTGGTCATTCTCATCACTATTGTGTTAGATATGTGAATAAGAGGAGAAAACTTGTCTTCCTCTCTCTCATGCTTCTTCTTTTGTGCTTTTTATCTCTCTTGTTCTTAGAGTCATTAGTTTTTCTTGGAGCTTCTTAGAGCATATTGAATACTAGTGTTAGGTTTTCATCCCTTAGAGACTTGGATATTAGGGTTTTGAGATGAAAGCATAGGTTCTACTTGTTGAAGCCTTGGAGGAAATGCTTGTGTGATGATATCTTGTTGGAGTTCCTTGGTGTCAATTAGGGTTTTCTTTGTTTTCCCTAGCTAGGATTTTGGAGAGATTGAGGTTTGTACTAGCCTTGGAATAAGGCTATGGTAGGTACATGAGATTCATATTTATGTGGATATATGAAGTTTCTATCTATCCATACTTGTGTAGTTGCATATTTGATTTTAGACCATCTATTTTTTCACGGTTTTGTAATTTCCAACACTTATATGTCTTGTTGATTTGACACAAGTTAATGTTGCAATTGACAAGTAATTTATCATTTATATTGAAGAAGATATTACATATTTGTTTTTGTATTTACAACTATCTATGTGATTGTAATCTCTATTCTATGCATGATAAGATTACCCTAGAGGAATGAAAATTCTTGGCACATTTTGGTATCTTTTCTCTTGAATTTCCTAGTGGATTGGGGTTGTTGTCAGTCAAATTAAATGTATACTTTTTGGACATTAAATCATCAACTGAAAGTTCATAAACTTGGATATGGAAGAAAAATATATGAAGGAACAGAGCCTATCCTATCCTATATAAAAAACATTTATAATTTAAATCTAGGTGATATGTGCTAACTGGGGTGTCAACATAGATCCTCTTCACTATAGGCTACAATCTTTCACAATGAATTACCAAAGAGTTCATGCAACCTCAAAGAGTTTCAATGTGTATCCCTTCCCTTCATTAAGCGATCTCACTTCTACCAAACAACCCATGTAAATGTAAGAGAGAAATCATATCTATGAGATATGGTGATCATTGGGGTGTCAACATAGAGCCTCTTCACAACAGGTTAAAATGTTTCACGTTGACTTAACAAAGAGTTCATGTAACCATGAAGAGTTACAATGCATATCTCTACCCTTTAATGAGCGATCTCACCTACACACCATAAATCGAAAGCAATCTTAATCAAGATAAATGAAATCAAATGCATAAATAAAACACACCACTCTTCATCCATCATTGCACATTTCTTACTCTATATCCACTATGGCTTTAAATCAGGTTTGTGTTCAAATTAAACTTTTCTACAATAGTGTTATGTTTGGTATATAGAGAATCCAATGAATGAATATTAAAAAGAGAAAATAAATCAAATGAAAACATGAAACAAACCACACTTGCATAAAGGCAAATACTACCATGATACATTTGGAGTGAGCTCAATTCTCCCAAGAAAATGGTAGCAAACTAATCTATAACATCATAAACTATATCAAATCATAAAATAGAAAGAAATTATAAACTTACAATCCATGTGGAAGAAATTCTTAAGATATTTTATTCACTCCATCATAAGTTGGACATATGCTCCAAGAGTCCTCCCCTTGAAATGGATAAGGAACTCTTATTTATACATAATTTTCTCTGAGAATAAGATAAGAAAATAATAAATTCAAATCCATTTTTCTCTCATGTAGTTACAACCAATTTGTTAATGATTAAAAGATAATTATCTCTACAAATCCTCTCATAAATATCTAATATATTTAATAAGAAGTATTATCAAAACTTCCATGATTCTTCTCCATCAAATATTCTTTGAGTGATTATCCCAAATCTTCCTCAAATGTTCAAAGGTTGAGGGTGAAATTCGAATTTGAAGCTAAGTGGTAAAATTTGGCATTGTTGGAATCTTCAATTTTACCTGTAATCATCACCAAACAAACCTGAATTTAAGGGTTAAGTTATAACATGTTATTTTTATAATATTTAATCATAAATTCACTAAAAATACTAAAATAAATGTATTGGAAAATAATAATTCTAATCCCTCATATAAACATTAAAATGATCTTAATGCAAGGTTACGAGAAAACGAAAAATGATTAAAAGTCAAGGAAAATGATGTGATATAATGGTAAAAAGGATGGAAATTTGGTGACTCAACATCTCGCCCCCAACTAAACATGTTGTATGTCCTCATGCAACTTACATCTTAGTCTCATGAACCATGTGATGGGGTATTTCATTTTTTTTAAAGTATCTAAGTGGCAACTGAGCTACTTGTGGTTGGTTCTTGTATGACAACCATGAGTTTTGCAAGTGTTGGTTCTTGTGTGGAAACACTTACCTTTGAGATTGAGTTTCAATTTAGATTATTGTGGTTGGTTATTGTGTGGAAACCAAAAGTCTGTGAGTGGTGGTTCTTGTGTGGAAACACCTACTCCTTAGACTTAACCTATTTTCTACTACAACAAAGAATCTTCCCCCTTTTGCAAAAATATCATAAAATTGAAAATTCAATCATGCATTCAAAACGATGACCCAATAGTTTGTGCATCAACCAAATATCTTGTTCCTTTACCCATCATAATTTTCCAACCAAATCTTTGGTTCTATAGGTACCAACCATCTTATGAATTTTGCACACAAAACCCATATGACGGATTTTTTTTAAAGGTTTCACTAGTATGCAAACGAACAAATGGTTACTGGATCTCGAAAGGGTTACATGATGTTCTGCAACAAACTTGGTCATCCATTTTCTCATAAATTTTCATATGGATTTTGGTGAAATTTTGTGGATTTGTTGGTATTACCTCTATACTTTTGTCCACCAAAACTCACAGCCCATGGGTGCACAAATGTAGAGAAAAATGAAAAATGGTTGTAGGTGATGGTGACTGATTTCTCACAAAATATAAATCGGTTTGAACTGAAATGTGTTGTGTTTATTCATATTACCTTTATGCATTTCTTGTCCAAATTTCATAGAAATAAAGACGTACAATTTTCAATATACAAGCAAATCAATTTTTGCATTTAAAACAAAAATCAATGCATTGGAACTTGCAAATTCTTCGAGTTTACTTTATTTGTTGTTGTAGGTGAGGCATGCAATCACACCATTGTGTTGCCGCTATGAGTAAGAATCTCTTCTACCACGTCCCATTTTTATTGGATTTTTTATTGGAGTTGACTAGGAACCAATATGGTCATTTACTAATGCAACAAACCTTGCATTCGAAACATGTGTCCAATTGCATATTCCTTTCCTCAAAATAATGAGAAGCCACTCTGATTTTTTTCATTTAACTCCAAAGTTTGAAAACCATCCTTAATTACAACATCTACACTTGTCTAAATATGGTCTTGATGAACATCCCTACAATTTATTTCATGAACAAATCAACGAGGCCAAGGTAAAGTGGAGAGTCACCAATCGAAGAATAAGATCTCAATATTGAAGTGATGACAACGAAAATGTAGGAAATAAAACATTGTGTTATGTGTTTATACAATAAAAAATGAATCTAATCTATTTGCTAATAGTGATATAATCAAAGAAAAGGATAAGGATTTGAATATTGGATAAAATATTCATGATATTTTGATCCATAAAATGTGGGCTTCTCCCTATGATTGACGTCTTTGACCTGTGAGATGGATGCCAATAGTTCATCTTTATAGCGATAGAATAGGAATTTTTCCATGCCATGAAGACCATGAATAATTTCCAAGTGGAAATTTTGAATTTGGGGAGATGTTGATATGAAAATCGATGGCCAATTAATGGAATATGGTATTTTCATGTTGTTATAACCATTCCTCAAACTGTTGTTGTGCTCCTCTAATTGTTTGGTTTTACTGGTGATTTCTCTTCAAAATTTCAAGGTTTGTGGACAAAGTTTAGGCTACCATGATCCAGGTGGATATTGGTGGCCACCCACCTTTTCCAAATGGCTCAAAATGGATTTCTGGCAATTTTGACAATTTACTATTTTTAGCAGGATTTAACTTCCGGGGCCATTTTGAGGGCCCAAATGAAGGTTTTTCGAGATAGAGGTTCTMAATGATATCCAAATGCATGATTGAGCCCCCAAAATGAATCTCCTCGACGATACCTTTCCAACAAGCTATCACACGCCTAAAACGAAGATCGTATGCAAAAGTTACGACCCCGGGAAGTTGATGTACTCACTTACCCAAACGGGCCCACATGACTTTTGGCGCTTCATCTCCCAGGGTTAGGTTTTTGGATGTCTAGGGTTTTTGGCATTCCTGCTTATTGTAAAAAGGCCTTCAGAGCCTCATTGTAATCATCTTCTCATGGATGCGAGTAGCCGTCACATCTCTTCTCAAAGATAAGTTACCACCATTCTAGCAAGTCTTTCACTCTATACTTTTATAGTCTCTGTACATTTATTTCATTAATAGAAATAGTGTATTACTGTATATCTATGGCTCTTGTTATATTTCCGCTATATCTCTGTTATATTGTTGTCTCTCTTACAATATCTTTGAATATTTCTGTGTTATATCTCCGCTCTCATTTCGTGCCGAAAATAATCCGGATCATACCATTTTCATGATACTTCCCACATTAATTACCAACTGTGTCTTAATTATTGAAATATAGCCGAAGATACTTCAAGTAGGGATGATGAAGTTACCCCATAACTTATAATGTTGATTTTGTTGGTTTGTTCCTACATGATCTCCCTTCCTTTGGCATTAGGGAAGATCTCATTGGTGATAGGAATACAATACCTTCATGACCTCCTCGAGATCAAAACACACAAAAATACCAATAATGACAATGTTAATGATTATACTTAGGCCCAAATTCAATCTACGGTAGAACCAACCCCAAAATTTTCAAATTCACCTTGTTTAGCGATTTTGCTCTTTTTTCCAAACTTGACAAGGTTTCCCAAGTGCACAAAAATGGATGCCCTGGGCTCATTTTAAATTCAAATTGAGTGCTTCAAAAGGGAGGAAATCTATTTTATCATTCCCCATATTAATGCAATTCCAAATTTTCATTTTTACGAAAAAAGGTACAACTGTGCTAAAACATTGAATTCTAGTTGTTCTTCACACAACAGTGAAAAAATATAAAACTACCTTAAAAATATTCTCACAAATCCTTCCTTGTGAATTTTCAAAGAATTTTTCTTATGTCTTACTCAAATTTCTATATGGGGCACAAAACCCATGTCTCAAAATTTCTTAATTTGGCTTAAAGTGTTTGCAACTAATGTGCAAAAAGTGCCCTCGAAGCATATTTCACTGTTTTGAATTGTCAAGTTTGACTTTTGGTTTGACAATGTTCCTTAGAGAAACCAAAATTTATTGGGATACAATAGGTGGAAAAGAATGTCCTAGATGCATAGAACAACCTCCAAGTGGTAGATTTGAATTTGGGGGAGTGCAAATATGCAAACTGATGAATGTGTTACATGATCTGCATTGTTGTTACAAGATTGCATTGTGGTTACAAGACTGCATTGTGGTTACATGATCTGCACTAAAAATTACCAAATTTTGATGATGAAGTGAGATGAGATACTTTATTCATGGGTTAGGGGTGGATGAAGCATGAAAGAATAGTAGGCTTATGAAGGGGAAATGGGTTGAATTCATGATATGGTAGTAGTAGTAAGATGAAAAGTTTAATATTGATTACATACAAAAATGGAAGTTTGAACTTCAACTTAGGTGAATTGTTAATCTTGGAAGAGGGAAAATAAATGATCATGCCATGACATAATGGGATTCTAGAAGGCTTCGTTTGGTAGTATTGGAATGGTGGATGTGACTGGGAATGGTATTAGTTTGACCTCTCTTTGATACTAGTACACACTTGGCATTATTTTGATGTGGATTTTTGAATGACATGCCCTTCTAAAAAAAAATTGGTCTTTAAAATCACTTGTGCATAGATTGACCTTCTTAATCCTCTAGGACCTACAAAAAACTAGCACTTTCCTACAATAAAACATGAGATCATGGAAGAAAAGAGGTGTACAAGATCTCTTCATCTATAAAATATGAAAACAAAATTGATAATTAGTTCTTATGAAACAAATCCAAGGAAGAGAAATAAAACAAAATGCACTTTTTACATGCTGAGTGGTGGCCAACCTAGACTTTCCATCGGTATTTTGATGATAATTTATTTGTTTGATGTCTAATTTGAGTGATTCCAAAGAAAAATGAGAGTATATTTAGAGGTATATCTCTAGTAGAAAATGGTTTTTAAAATTCCATGAGATGATATGCCAAATCTGCTTAGGAACAACCTACATGACAATTTGTTTTTTCGAATTTCGAATTTCGACCTAGACCAATAGTCACTATTTTGATCATAACATTTTCATTAAAGGTAGGATTGAAGAGAATACACTTGCATATTAAAGTATATTCATGTAGATATATCCAATAGAAATATGTTTTGAACATAATATGAATTTATGGGTCTAATGTGCCAAGGGACAACCTATGAAACACAGTTTTAGGGATCTAGATTGATAGTTATTTTTTTGGGCATAACGTTCTCGTATGATATTGAAATTGAGTGCTTAAAATTGATTTGTAAACTATATTAATAGGGGAGTACACCATGGAAACAAGTTATATATATATATATATATATATATATATATATATATATGTTTAGGCATCCAAAAAGTGGTTGTCCTAACTATATTCTTGAGTTTCCTACTCTACATCTAGTCAATGTTTTGGTCATAATTTTTTTTTTGTTTGAGACCCAAATTGAGTAATTCAAATTGGTTTAGAAACTATAATCCAAGAAATATCTCCATTAGAATTAGTTTTGAAAAAGTCTCAATTTTAGTCCCTCAAATATTCATTGTCCCAACTTTGTTTTTAAGAGGTTTCCAATGTCAATTTTCTACAAAAATAAATGACCATTTTTCTCCTAAAATGTGATCTAGGTATGTGTGATTCTTTGTGAGTGTGTCTATGATGATGTTATGAGATTACCCCACCAAAAATATCCAATACCCATCTTATAGATATTAAACATATCTTTTAGAAAACTTATGGTATGTTTATGAACTTATAACAAATCATCACTCTATTATGCAAATTTGGACAAGAATTTTTCTCACAAATTAGATGACTTGCTTTGGATTGTCTTTTGGAAATATCCTATACTTTTTTGAAATCCTCTTCTAGATACATCCCTTCTGCCTGTAGATCTTCCTTCCAATGTGTTAGTGGATGGAGTGGTTCTTACTGCACCACGAGTGAAAAAAAATGACATGATTTATCAATATATATATATATATATATATATATATATATAATTCTATTTAAAAACCTAAATCTACCTCTATTATCTCTAGCCCTATTCATGAACACTAACATAGATTTAGAACTAGTTGAAGCAGTAGACTCACTAAAGTTAATGCGTCATGCTAGAACCTCTTCAAAAATTATGAAGTAAAGGTGCCTTTGTGTCTTACCATTCATTTTCTCACCAGATCTAGAGTAATTTAAAGAAAGAAATCACACGTAAAAAAACTCTACAATTTAAAACTTGCAAGAAAAATAAGCCATAGAAGTGGTAATCCCTTTTTTGCATCTCCCCAACAATGACACCTAAATTTCATTCAAATTATATGTATAATTTATGGACATTAAATCATCAACCAAGATTTCGTAAACTTAGAGATGAAAGAAAAATATATGCAGGATCAGATCCTATCCTATCCTATCTAAAAAAAAATCAGAATTTAAATCTAGGAGATATGTGCTAACTGGGGTGTCAATACAGAGCCCCTTCACTATAGGCTCCAATCTTTCAAAACGAATTAACAAAGAATTCATGCAATCTCAAAGAGTTTCAATGCATATCCTTTCCCTTCAATAATCGATCTCGCTTATACCAAACAACCAATGTAAATGTAAGAGAGAAAGGGAATCTATGAGATATGGTGATCACTGGGGTGTCAACGCATAGCCTCTTCACAATAGGTTACAATATTTCACGATAAATTGACAACGCGTTCATGTAACCACAAAGAGTTACAATGCATGTCTCTACTCTTCAGTGAGCGATATCACCTACACACTATTGATCCATATTTTTTTATCAACTTGGTGTTTTCATCCCACCACCTATAGGATTTTCATTATCCTTTATTATTGTTTATTTTCCTTTGTTTTCTTTTCTCTCCGATCAAAATTTTTCCAACACTTATCCATTTTTCAAACAATGTGGAGTGGGGGTAGCAAAAGTATCAAGTCTGCAGGTCTCCATGTCTATCGGTCCACAGGTTCGCATTCGTGCATTATACATTTTTCATCTCTTACCTCTGCATCCTCCACAATTCACTTTCACCTTTTCATACTTAGTCATTTCTCAAAAATGCGGATGTGGAGCTACATATAATCTGTCAACTTTCTTGAGTCTCCAAGTCCATAGGTTTGCAATCCTTCATTCACCAAAATGCACTTGTCACCTTTTGTTCCCCAAATTGTACCTTTTTCACTTTTTAACACTTAGTCAATTTTCACAAAAGCGGATGTGGAGCTGCCTACTTCCTATTAACCTTTTTCCTTGAGTCCCTAGGTTCACAAGTTTGCAAGTCTACATTCTCCAAAACAAACCTTTTCGATCCACAAAAACACCTTTTTCAATACTTAACCATATTTTCAATCTCAATGTAGAACTCTGGGAAAGGATATACCTTTTATTTATCATACTTACTTGCTTTATCCATGTTGTAAAATATTGGGTATATATGGTTTCTTTTTGAAAGGGATTTGGTCCCTATCTCATGTACTATTTTGAATAAGAATGTTAGCTTTTGCAGAATCTAGTCCTTCTTAGATTTTGTTATAAGTTTATAAGAAAAATAGGAGCACCGCCTCTCTAAAAACATAGGGGGATTCATATCTACATGAGGTTGACCTTAATACCATAAAACAGTCTTTTAGATCAACATTTTGGCGACCATACTGGGGGGAGCAAAAGGTTGGTTTCGTAGACCAAAATCTAATGACTCAACCTGACCTTAATCAACCAAATTTACAGTTTGGTCTTAGAAATCAACAAATCATATTGCAACAGTTATATAACTTAACAATAAGGACATAAAGAACCTGAGAAGAAATATAAATATCGTGGGAGACTCTTGATCGTGAAGAATAAAGAGAAATCACGAGAATACAAAGATAAAGATATGAAAATTAAGAAAAGAATAGAAACATACAAAGGGACGATAACAAGAAGTAAAAGTAAACAATTTAAAATTTTTGAATTTGAACAAAGTTATGAGACTAAGAAAAGAGAAACTAAAACAATGGGTGATAGAGAAGAAAGAGATGATGTCCCTGAGAATAGAGAAGAAATAAATGATACACATAGAACCCATGAAGAAGGGTTATAAATATCCCATTAAATATTTAAGGGAACAACACCAATTACCTACTCTTCCACAAGGAGTCCTACCGATATTTTTAGGAGACAGAGTAATGGACCCAAAAAGACATATGGACCAATTTTTATCTATGTGTGAAATAGATCTAATAGACCATGATGATGTAATGGTAAGAGTTTTTCTGCATACGCTGATAGGCCTTACCTATGAATGGTACATGTCTCTTCCTGCCCAGTCAATTCCATCATTTGATTATTTTGAAACTAGGTTTATGACCATGTATTTACCTACAATTGCATATCATACATTTCTCACACAATTTACCCAAATCCATTTGAGAAAAGGAGAGAGAATTAAAGATTTCAATTTGAAAATTTTCAAAATATTAAATCAAATTCCAAAAGATCAAAGACCAGATGATCCAATTATACTTGGATGTTATAAGAATTCCATGCCATCCAATGCAAAATATGCTATCATAGTTTCTCAAATAGAAGACTTAGATGGTTCTATAAGAAAATAAACCGAAATGGAAGAAATTATGATAGAAACAAAGGTTGACCCATAGATTATCCTTGGAAATGTTCAAAGCCAAATGGATAACCTTACTATAGAAAATCAAGGAGAATCAACCTCAATAAATGTTGAAAAAAGAGGAATTGGGGGAGGATTTTTCCAAGGTATTATCCCAAATTTAAGAAATGATCCAGATACTACCCAAGAAACAAAGCAAATATTGGAAATAACTCAAATGAATAGGAATATTCAACAAATGCAAAATGAGCTAACCGGATTAAGAAGAGATGAAAACTTCATTCCAACTAATCAAAATCCAAGATTTCCTACTCAAAAACAAAGAAGAATCCCTAATCAAGAAAAAAGGATAAGAAATGATGGTAGAAATGAAGAAAAAAGGCCAAGAGCACCCTGCATTCCAAATCTCAATGCTTTTGTATTAGAATAAATTGTTGAAGAAGAAAATTTTGAAGATCTTGAACAAGAACCAAACATCATCCAAGATGAAAATTTACAATCAGTACAAACCAATGAAGGTGAATCATCTTTATACATTTTTAACGAGCAAGAAGAATTTGACATTTTATAGGAAAATGTTGTCCAAACAAGAACACAAGCTAACAAGTTTAAAACAAAAGAGGCTCCAGAAAAACAAAAGACTAAAGAAAATTAAGAAGAGACAACAAAGAAACAAGTTGTTTCTAACCAGAATAAGACTCCATAAGTAATGACCTATAATGTGATAGATGATTTATCCAAATTCATAATCACTTTTCCTTTTATGAAGGTAGTCAAAATACCACAACAAAGGGAAAATTTGTTAAGAATACTTGATGATTCAGATACAAGAATGGAATTTGCAGTTATAAATTCCAAACAACAACAAAGTTATTCATTAGCTAAACCAAGAGGGAAAGTTTCGTCGATCTACATAACTATAAAGAATCATGATGTAGTGTCCCCAAGGCCGAGCCCCGTTGTAAACCATGTTTTGAAGGAATTGTAATTATGTTTTATAGGCTGGTGAGCCAAGTTTTTATAAGCTATAGGCTTATGTGTTGTCAGGCCAGGGAGCCTGAGTGTTGAAGGCCAGGAGCTTGGTGTTGTATATGTAATCACGCAGAACAATTAATAAAACATAAACACCACCATGTGCAGACCGACCACGATGAATGAGTGAAGGGGGAAAGAGCATCCACAGAGTGGGCAAGGAATTAGGGACTAGAAGGTGGGAAAAGGGGTGAAGTGTTGAGCCTAGGGGGCTTAAGCCTGGGAATGATATTTTAATATTATCCCAAAGAGACATGTGCATTTATGTTTTATCCTAATTTTTGGCAAGAGAGGATGTACAAGGGTGATGCATGCTGGTGGAACGCATGCAGTTCCAAGGGTGACAAGTGTCAGCCCTAGTGCATGCAAATAAAACGGCCAGGAGGAGCCATGAGAGGGATTCTCCTCCATTCTACCTGATGGTCTAAAGGTGAACGATTGGACCTTTGCAAAAGAATACCCTGGTGCATCCCTGAAAGCCAAAAAAGCCTGGGTTGACTTCGGAGATAGCCGGTACAACCCCTGTCTGAACAATTCGAACCTGTGTTGACCCTGCGTGGATTGTTTTTCATGCATCCCTGACAACCAGAGCGTGAGTCTATTCTATGCTAGCAGATTGGGAAATAGAAGTGACTAGCCATTGTTGAACCTGTTGGGAAGCCCGTGTCTATTTTCCCCATGAGTTGTTGTGACCACGCAGTGCTGGACTGCATGGGATCTTGTTGGCTAGTGGTGCAACGCTCTCTCCAGGTGAGAGAGGTGATTGAGGTTGGAAGAACAGGTTGTTGGCCTGTGAGCGATTCTATCCAAGTGAGAGAGTGCACGAAGGAAGGAGAGGACTCCTGGAAGGAACCCTGTAGTTTCCACAGAGCTCGAAGACTTTTGGTCTGGCCTGTTCCTGTAACCCAAGGCAAGGAAGATTAGTAGCCGAAGGACTATCCAGGTGAGAGAGAAGGTGTATACTCCTGGGGTGGAACAGGCATGTGGGGAATGAGGGTCTGTGGGAAGTGAGCGTGGGAGGTTCCTTGGAGATAATCCCTTCCTTGTGGTTGTGTGTTGTTTTCCCTGTAACCTCAGGCTAGCCTAGATTTCCTTGCCTTAGGGTGGAGCTTAGTCCCAACTCGGGGGTGACCCACTGCTGAGTTGATGAGCAGTGTGGTCTAAGGCTGGGAGGTTTGTGGAAGGCCTGCACTTGGTTGGTGGAATCTACCATTGATAAAGATAAGTATCTGATTATGCTTTAATCATGTTTTGCATGACTGTGCTGCTTATGTATCATGTTTTCCGCTGTGTATATGAATTAATATGAAAAGCTAATTG
>ML780864.1:631101-647641 GCA_009831015.1 Picea engelmannii | reverse complement strand
AAAACTCTACGTGTTGTCACTATCTTTGACAAGTAAGAAATGGTGGCCCTTGCATCCCCAATCATGCTTATTGTTGGTCCTTCACTGGATACTTGATTTGGTTCTCCCCGTACTACCTCCCATAGATGTTGTAATGTCGTTAACTATTACTGCACCTTCTGGTGCATTTCTTCATGTTTCTATGATGTTTGTTGAGTTGTCTCTTCTACGACATCCATCACTTGGTAGTCAATCCTGTTGATATCATCATCTGTCAAAGTGTAGACACCTCTTAGAGGATTTCCTCGACCTAGGGAAATATCTACCCGATACCTCGACAACCCTCCCATACTTAAGCTTGACAAGTCGCATAATATCTTTGAGCTGTTAATTGTTTGATATAGTGACCTTTGATGCACATGCTTAGATGGATTATTTATTGACTGGATCCAGTTATCATGATGTTATGACTTGAAATCCTTGAAGGGCGTGTTCATTTGTCTTTGCAGGACCTAGCTGGTGGAAAATTTTGGGAGAACAAGCCTAGCTTAGGCTTCCATGGGGCTACAAGCCCACATGTTGGATTGCAGGGGGTTTCATGCCATATGAGAGAAATATAACTTGGATGGCCTTGATGATGACTAGGATGACCTAGCCCACTCGTTTCTTTCAAAAATATTTTCCCAGGATGGGAAAAACGTCCCATTTTTTAGCATGAGGTCATGACTGTGGGGGTTAGGGATTGGTGGTGAGGTGCCACTCATTTTCTCTTGAACATTTTGAGGAGAAGAGGGTCTTCACCAAGATGATATGACCTATATGCTTGACACATGGCCTTGGGAGGCCTTTCTATACTTCTCCAACACCAACGACCTCTTCAAAGTGGAAAAACGTCCCCTAAAAGGGTGACGTCATCCTAGATTAGGGTTTAATTTGTGCAAAAGATGAAATTTTAAGTGAATTGTTTAATATTATTGTGTTAAGGGGGAAAAATTAGGGTTGTTGATCCCTAATCTTGTGTTTTACTCCTTATTTTGTGGGCAAGCCATGTTGGATAATTTTTGTATAAAGAGAGATCATAAGATCTTATTTTAAATCATAATTCTCCTCTCACAAGAGGTTTTGGTCTGAAATTCTCGGCCTCCTTATCTATTTTATCTCTTGTGCAATTGTGTATGGCTGATTTTATGAATGGTTAATGGAATAAGTGATGTGCTAGCCTTGGAAGGTTATTTTCTAGCTCTTGTGGTTGATTGTCATAACATCTCTCTTAATCTTTGTATGGTTTTTACTCTCTTGCTATCATTTTATTCAAGTCAAGTATTGTTTATGATAGGAGCTAGGTGGGAAGTATAAGGGCATATGCCCCCACCATAGTATTCACCATTTTTTTTCCATCTCATTCATTTACAAGGGTTTTCTAAGAGAAGTATAAGGGAATACACCCTCTTAGCTTAAACCCTAGCTTAGAGAAAATTGCCTTGGGAATTAAAAGTGATTACACCCCTAAAGAGGTATCTTCTCCAAGGTCTTTGTGACTCCATTAACCCAATAGTAAAGGAACTAGTCATTGATTTGTTGCATTGGAGATATAAAATTATTGCATTGGGAAACATGAATTTTGATCATTTTTGTTTCTTGCTAAGTGGATTGTTTTCCTTGTGCCTTGGGAACCTCACAACCACTAGGGCGTCCCCATAAAGTGGATATTTATTTCTGTTGTTACAAAATTGCATCTTCATCCATTAGGGTTGTAGAAACCTTAACTTACTTGCTTAAATAACCCTTTATTCAACCATTGGTTTTTGCCCAAAGTTTGCACACTTACTCTACTTGTCCTAGTGAACTTTTTGGAAATTTTTGAGAGGATTCTAGTGGCTGATTTTCTTGCTTTAATACATTGAATTTTACATCCATAAGGGTGATATAATTTGCTACAGATAAGTGTTTACAACATCCTTATCTTTTGTGCTAGAGTTTTAGCTTTACATATTGAGTTTAGCTAGTCTTTCTCTTTTATTTTCTACTTGATCTCTAGCACTTATTGAGAAGATTCTAGTATCATTTATTTGCTGATATATAATTTTATATAGTGCTGTGAATTAGGGACATCAATATTAACTTGCTGATTGAACTAACATATGCAAACTGTCTTTTCTTGTGTCTCGGGAAGGTACACTCATCCGAAAAAACACTATACCTGTGGGGCCGTCATTACTTAACTTGAAAGGAATATATCCCTATATTTCTTTCCATATAGATTTGAACTCTAGGAGATTCTTTTCCACTTCCCTTAATATATGTCTCAATCCCCTTAGGGTCACTGGGATCTCCTCCCTAGAGTGACCTAGTCACCCTTGAAGTGCGATACCTACATCGAGGTGACATTGGGTGTAGGATTCCAAAATTTATAGCACTTGTTCCTTGGTTGGGTTGGGATTTTCCCAACCTACAACTTGTGTGATTACATTTTGGTGTCGTTGTCGGGGAGGATTTTGAATCCTCTTCCGAACCCTGACGATACTTTGGTAAGATATCCAAAAGCATTTCCCTTAGATTTCCTAGTGACTCCACCCAAGTGACGTTCCCTTTCCAGCCTTCTTGATGAGTTCATATTAAAGCTCATATGGTGACTCCACCTTCCACAAACCCACCTTTCCCTTTCCCCCCCTTTCCATCCTTTGATGAGACTTGATATCATATGGTGACTCCATTAAGGTGTCCTTTCAGTGAATGGAAATATGGCACCATGGGATGAACCCCCATCCAGAAATTGCTATGCCTCGAAGAAGGAACTTCTTGAGATGGAAAAGGAAAAGGCTTCCAATAAGGATGCTAAGGAAATGATGAATCGCATAAGAGAATTATTTCCTTCCCTTGACGATGAAGAAGTATTCGAAGAAATTATATGAAGAAAGACATCAAGAAGAGAACACAGTGAGTTGTGACCCTTTCAAAGACCTTGCTAATACTTTATTCCATGACCTTGAAAGTGAATAAGTGTCAGAGGAAACCTTGGATATGAGAGATCCTCTTGAAGAAAAGAAAGCAAAGAACTATGCACTCAGAATCAAGCCTCTTATGATGAAGAGGCGATGGAAGGAATCACCTATAAAAAGAAAGAAGAATTATGATAAAGCGCAAAATATTGAGGCACTCCTATCTTTAATCACGCTTGATGAAGGTGAGGTTGTCCAACCTTGTTTACCTATGACACATGATGTTGAAGAAGCGATCGGTCTTGATGATGAAGAATTTGAAGGTCCAGTTGAAGAAGTCCATGACTTTACTCCTCCTACACACAAAGACAAAAATACGGTTGATGATTCTATAGACACTTTCATACAGACTGCAAGACGACGCAAATGAGATCTTGGTTGTCTCAAATTCGATCGAGACACCATTTATGACATTGAGGGAAGCTCTCATGCAGAGGGGATTGAAGTGTCATCTTCAAAGGATTGGTATTCATGCGTGTACGATTCACATATTTGGTAGCTTGGTGATGATATACTTACAGATTTAGTCAACCCCTTCGAGGATGACTTGTTGCAACATAATCAGGATGATCTTTAATCATCCCTTGATTAATACCCTTTTGAGGATGCAGATTTGTTTTATGAGGAATTCCTACCACTGTGCTCATATTTCGAGGAATACCAAGACATGGACACCTCAGAGAAAATAGAGGTTCATTCTTCAAAGAGGAAGTATTTTCATCTTGGATATTTTCATGCAGATCCCCAGGGAAAGAGGCAGTGTTTTTCTACACTTGAGACTGTTCCTTACCTCTTACCCTCTTCTCCAAGAGACCATGCATTATTCTTCAGATCTCATTCCTTGATAAGCAATGCATTTTTATGCACAAATGAATATGAGCCTTTGTCTACATATAGTAGCCCCATTCAAAAATGGATTGTTCACTCTTGTGGCTACACCTTCAGGCAGGATGATTGGGTTGATGGTTTCTCTTTCTAGAATGATTTCCTCCCTCCCGCCCATCTTCATAAGTTTTATTTCATGATTTCTTATATGTCTATTTATACTCATTATTTATATGCGCTGGACTTATCTATTTTGTTTCACATGATTAATCACAGGGGGAAATAGCTTTTTCCGATGATCAGGTGGTTGCACTATTTGTACGATTTCACCTAACACCTTCAGGACTTGATCTTTAGGGTCCTAGGACCTCAGGTAAGTAGGTAATTCATTTTGATTCTCTACATTTTCATCTTGATTTCTCATATTAGTTTAGATACATTTCATTTTCATTTTTCTCTACTTGCATATTGATTTCATGCTTGGTTTAAATTTTTTTGAAAAATTGTCAAAAATTTCTTTTTCTAGCTTAGTTGGTTTGGATTTTCATCACATGAGAACAAGGATGAGTAGGCCATCCTACACTTGACAATTTGATGTTTACTTGTAGGCACATGTTTACCAGGATATGCTACGGTTCTCATGCACTCTACGATGAGAACATGTCCCCAAGTAGGATCCAGATGTTATCCCCATTTTGTGGATAACTAAGGAGATGATGTCTCGAGGCCCTTAGGTTGCAGATATGGAGTGCCGAGAGACTACATGACCAACAATACCATTTTCACAGATGGAAAACCCACTCGCCATAAAAAATGGTCACATGTTTACAAATGGCATCCACCACACCAGTTGTCTTCCAGAAGGCAGTGAGCCTTGCTCCATGAGGTACAAGTCAGTATTATGGTAATCATCATTTCAATACCTAAGCCATTTGATTATGTTGCATCTTAGATTTCTCTAGATTTCATGATATGTGCTTGGGAATTATGCCTTTTTCCCTTCTTCACCTTGGTGTCTGACATTGTTCCCTATTAAGTGGTCTTCTTTGGGAATGGGTTTGCTAATTGGAAATCCCTCAATGATCCATCACACCGTTCCTGACCATGCTTACCATTTTCCATCATTTTTTCCCTCTATTTACTTATCTTTTGGGATTTTAGGGTGTATTGACCTAAGAATGGGTTGTCCCTCATTCTATGGGAAGAAGGGGCTAAAGGCCCAAATCGGTTGGTGCTGGATAAAAGATAAAATCCATATATGAACAATCTATATGCTTCGCCCAAGGATCACCCAAGAAAACAATAAAACACTTATCTTTGAATAAAAAGGGACCCATAATATAAAAAAGAAATGCTTGAAAGGTAGATTGAAGGATAGGGCGTCTCATCATGAGATGACCTATCATGTCCATGGATATCTAGTGGTATGACATTATCATTATCTGGTCACAAAACCAGGGTAGTGGCTCTCAGTTGCATGGCTGAGAGAAAGGGGGTATCATCACGAGCCAACCTTCTCATTTCCATTAGGCATTTGTGGGTGACATTGCCACCATATGATCACCACGCCAGGGAAATGACCTTCAACCTCTCCTTGTGCTAAATAAAATATAAAGAAAGAAAGATAAAAGGAAAATGATAGGCTTATAAAAAATGCATTGCGGATGAAGGTACCACCCAACCTCTACAAAGGTACCCATGAATGAGACACTACTACCCCTAGTATGTCATGAGCCCTATGCCCATTGAGCCTTGACCCTATCCACCTCATACACTTTACATGGATTAGAGAGGGACCTCTTGGAGGCTCTCCTTGACCTAGGGCAAGATATACCCAATAGGACACCTCGTCAACCCTCCCATACTTAATCTTGACAAGTCACATAGTGTCTTTGAGTTGTTAATTATTTGATATAGTGACCTGTGATGCACATGCTTATATGGATTATTTATTGAATGGATCCACTTATCATGAAGTTATGACTTGATAGCCTTGGAGGGCATGTTCATTTGTCTTTGCAAGACCTTGCTAGTGGACAATTTTGGGAGAACAAGCCTAGCTTGGGCTTCCATGGGGCTACAAGCCCACAAGTTGGATGCCAGAGGCACGCATGCCAGATGAGAGAAAGATAACTTGGATGGCCTTGATGATGACTTGGATGAACTATCCCACCCATTTCTTTCCAAATGATTTTCCTAGGAGGGGAAAAACGTCCCATTTTTTAGCATGACGTCATGACTATGGGGGTTAGGGCTTGGTGGTGAGGTGCCACTCATTTGCACTTGAACGTTTTGAGGAGAAGAGGTTCTTCACCAATATGAGATCACCTAGATGCTTGAAACATAGCCTTGGGAGGCATTTCCATACATCTCCAACACTAATGACCTCTTCAAAGTGGAAAAATGTCCCCTAAAGGGGTGCCATCATCCTAGATTAGGGTTTAATTTGTGCAAAAGATGAAATTATAAGTGAATTGTTTAATATTGTTGTGTTAAGGGGGAAATATTAGGGTTGTTGACCCCTAATCTTGTGTTTGACTCCTTATTTTGTGGACAAGCCATGTTGGCTAATTTTTTTATGAATAGAGATCATAAGATCTCATTTTAAATCATAAATCTCCTCTCACAAGAGGTTTTGGTCTGAAATTTTCTTCCTCCTTAGCTATTTTATCTCTTCTACACTTGTGTATGGCTGATTTTATGAATTTTTAATGGAATAAGTGATGTGCTAGCCTTGGAAGGTTATTTTTTAGCTCTTGTGGTGGATTGTCTTAGCATCTCTCTTGATCTTTGTATGGTTTTTACTCTCTTTCTATCATTTTATTCAAGTCAAGTATTGTTTATGCTAGGATCTAGGTGGTAAATATAAGGGCATACACCCCCACCGTAGTCTTCACCATTTTTGCTTCATCTCATTTATTTACAAGGGTTTTCTAAGAGAAGTATAAGGGCATACACCCTCTTAGCTTAAACCCTAGCTTAGAGAAACTTTCCTTGGGAAGTAAAAGGGATTACACCCCCAAGGAGGTAGATTCTCCAAGATCCTTGTGATTCCATTAACCCAATAGTAAAAGCACTAGTCATTGATTTGTTGCATTGGAGATATAAAATTATTACATTGGGAAACATGAATTTTGGTCATTTTTGCTTCTTGCTAAGTGGATTGTTTTCCTTGTGCCTTGTGCACCTCACAGCCACTAGGACATCCCATTCAAAAGGATATTTATTTCTGTTGTTACAAATTGCATCTTCAGCCATTAGGGATTCAAAAACACTAACTTGCTTGCTTAAATAACTCTTTATTCAACCATTGGTTTTTGCCCAAAGTTTGCACACTTACTCTACTTGTCCTAGTGCACTTTTTGGAAACTTTTGAGAGGATTCCAATGGCTAATTTTATTTCTGTAATACATTGAATGTTATATCCATAAGGCTGATATAATTTTCTCTAGACAAGTGTTTACAACAACCTTATCTTTTGTGCTAGAGTTTTGGCTTTTCATCTTTAGCTTAGCTAGTCTTTCTCTTGTATTTTCTACTTGATCTCTAGCACTTATTGAGCAACTTCTAGTATCATTTATTTGATGATATATACTATTATCTACTGCTGAAAATTAGGGACAAAAAAATTAACTTTATGATCCAACTAACATATACCATTTCAAAGTGTCTTTTCTTGTGTCTCGGGAAGGTACACTCATTTGGAAAAGCACTATACTTGTGGGGCAATCATTACTTAACTTGCAAGGCATCTCTCCCTAACTTTATTTTCATCTAGACTTGATCTCTAGGGGATTATTTTTCACTTCCCTCCATCTCCGTCTCAATTCCCCTAGAGTCACTGAGATCTCCTCCCTAGAGTGACCTAGTCACCGTTGAAGTGCGAGACCTACATCGAGGTGACATTGGGTGTAGGATTCCCAAAGATATAGAACTTGTTCCTTGGTTGGGTTGGGCTTTTCCCAACCTACATATTGTGCGAGAACATGGTGTATTCTAGATACACCTCCTAATCCTTTCATCATATATAAATAAATCAATGTTGGTGTCTATCTATCTTCTATTGTTTTTCATGTACCAGAAGTTCTAATACTTGGTGGTCAAGCATGGCTTACCTCTTAGACCAAGAAACTACACATCCTCTGGTTCATTCCACACTGTGAATGCAATCAGAATTAACAACCATAAATAGTGGAATTCCATTCTTCTATCCTGTGCTTCCACGTAATCAATGAGAAAGTGGTTAAGTAAAAATGGTTCCCATCTCATAGATACCCCTTCGACACACTTATCAACCACAACTATCATTCCTACGGGCACTTGGTATTTCCTACACTTTCTCAAAAAATTGCACACCAATTCTTGCATCATAATTCTTATTGTTGGGTCACAGATAATGGGTACGTCCAACCCACACAAGCCTATGACTGTGTGAATTTTCTCCCTCATGGAATTTGACAGAGTCTTGTCATTCTTTTTTTCTGCAAACAATAAGGTGGGATGTTCATCCTATGAAAGTAAGCCTGTGATTCGGGCAATGAGATCTGTGTTTATAGAAATTATCCTATCCAACCATAAGTAACTTCCATGCACACAGTTTAACAATATCTTGACACATGCATTCACCTCTTGGATCCTGCTGAAGTGTGGAATGTTGAACAGATTTTCTATGCCAACTCATTCCAACCCCCTTGCCCATACCTTTGGCACATGTATAGTTTGGTTCGTCACTGAGTCTATTTTCAATTCCAAGTATTATGTCGGTGCAAGTTCATGGAACTTCACTGTGTTTGTGATATCACGGTATGCATATTTAAGCCGTGACACCTTACCTAGCATATCCTCATCGATGATGAACCCATTTGGGATGTTGGGCATCACCAATGGATACTTGGCATCCTTCTTCAATGTCACTAGTTGGGCATCATCCTTCCTCAAAAGAATGTAGTCCCTAGTAAACCTTGGTTTCGTTGATGATTATCCTAGAGTCTCCTCAACCTCTGATGTTGTTGTTTATGATCTCATTCGGTCTTTATTTGGTACAAACACTGTTGCTTTTGGTGGTGCCATATCTGTAATCCAGTTACTAGCAACAAATGCTTCGGATCTATGGTTTTTCTCAGGCTCTGCAACATGACTCTTGACTCTCTCTTACTTGGATGCAAATCCAACTAACAATGACCAATTTTTGTTGACCCTCCATGTATTTTGTGCCCCTTCGCTAGTTTTTCTCCTCCCTTCACGCTTGAATTAACTGTCATATCCACTAGTTATGCAATCAATGCATGCTTTAACGCTGCTTTATTTCAAAATATTTCACTGGATTTTTTCTTCGATTTTCCATTCTGTCACGATCTCTCTTGAATTTTTCCATTTATAACGATGTGTATCCATGCTATGATGTCATTACGACTTTTGAATCATCATTTCAACTCTTTAATTTCATTTAACGATATTTATCCATCCTCATTTGTGTAATTTTTTTGGCTTACCCGTTCGTTTACTACATAGGCTATGCTTCTCCGTGTAATTCTCTTCTTCTACGTGATTTCTTCTATCTGTGCAACACTCCCTCCTTCTGCGCACTTACTCTTGCTGAAACTTACTTACTTTTTGTTGTTTTTACTTTGTTTTTATTTTTATTTTTCCACTTTTTCTTTTTCTTTTTCGTCCTATAATACACTACTATAGTACATAGGTTCTTGAGCAGGTCATACTAGTGTGTAGACTATCGGTTGTCCCTATAGAGTTTCAATTGACTTCCATTCACCAATCCTCCCAAAACATCACCCTTCAACATTTCTAGCTGCACAAAACCTACTTCTGTCGCATACTTGATCACGTATGGACCTAACCAATGCATCCTAAACTTCCTAGGGTGTTGCATGAACATGTTGTTATATAAAAACATTAAATATACCACTTGAAACCTTTTCTGTTTAATATTCCTATCATGCCATGCTTTTTCTCTTTCCTTATGGACTTGCTGATGGAATCCTATGACAAATCGATCTTCCTCGAGCTGTACCAACTGCGACTATCTTTGCTCTACTTTGCCAAAGTTTGAAATATATGTAGTCATTGCAACACACAAGCTCGGAAAAATAAATTCCATCGACATTACTACTTCTTTCCCATATACCAACCTAAAAGGTATATTTCCTTTCAACTTTTTTCTTATAGTCCTATATGCCCATAATACTGTAGGGATCCTTAAGTCCCAATCATCCCTTCCTACATTGCAGATCTTGGCCATGGCATTCTCTAAAATTTTATTGAAGGATTCTACTATCCCATTTTCCTAAGGGTGATGTGGCACACTCCTCTAGTGGTGAATTTGGAACTCCTCAGTCAATGCTACAATCGTCTTATTCAGGAAGTGCGTTCCTTGATAACTCAATAGAATGCACGGGAAACCAAATCTTGTAACGACATTCTCAAACAAAAACTGTGCAACAGTCTCCATGCTTTAGTTTATGACTGATGTTGCTTTTCCCATATGATCAAATACTTTGTCATAGTGATTATATACCTAGCTCATGATCTCCTGGATGATGGATTGATCGGTCCAACGAAGACTATTTCCCATTTATAAATCATGCAGTGTAACTTGTGGATGCAAGGGCATCTGATCCCTCCTCGATGGTTTTCCAACCCTTTGACAATCATCACATTCCCAACAGTATTCCTTAGAATCCTTGTGAAGTATGGACCACTAGAATCTTGCACACAAAATCTTTTGCGTAGTCGCTTTACCTGCATAGTGTCCTCCTGCAATCCCTTCATGCACTTTTGAGAGTATCATTGGCCTTTCATGCTCTAACAAACATTGTCCTAATATCCCATTTTCACCTAAATTTTATAAGTCCCATGCAATTAGCTGATAGTTCGTTTCGTTTATGACTAACTATTTATTTTGTGCAACTGTCATGTTTGATGGAGCTATTATTGTACTTAATAATTGCACAATTATTGTGAAGTAGTCATCCACCATTTGAACTGCAAATAAATGCACATCCAATAAATTATCATCTAGGTTCCCTACATCCTCGCCTGATAGAATGCATGATAAGTGATCTGGTCTTGCATTTAATTTTCCTGGCTTAACGATGACTTCAAATTCATACTCTTGGAACAATAATAACCATCTGAAAATTATCCCCCCCAACACTGGATTGTTCACTAAGTATCTTCGTGCGGAATGGTCCGTATACATCTTGAAATGAGAACCCAACAAATAGTTTCTAAACTTTTGCAACACATACACCATTGCTAATCCCTATCATTATGTCGTAGTGTAGTTATTTTCTGTTGTTGACAACTTCCTAATTAAAAATGAAATTGGATGGTCTAAATCTCCTTCTCCTGGCTGAGATAATATGATGCCCAAAGCTATGGATGATGCATCCACATGAACATGAAATTCCTTCTTCCAATCTGGGAATATTAGAATTGGTGCAGTCACTAACTTTTTCTTTAATGTGTCCAAATATTTCTAACAATCCTCATTCCATTGGAATTTAGCTTCTTTCTTCAACAAATTCTCCATGGATGTTGTAATGTATACATATCCTTTAATGAACTTCCTGTAGTATCTTGTATGGCCCAAGGTTGGTATTAATTGTCTTACTGATGTAGGTGATTGTAATTCCAAAATCACTGCAATCTTGGGAGGGTGCAATAGTAATCCTTTCTTACATACCACATGGCCCAATAAAATTCCAAAAGGAACATAGAAGATACATTTATTCAAGTTCAATGAAATATGACATTGTCTACACCTATCCAACATTAATGTTAGTACTTCTATGTGATTCTTCAAGAGACTAAAAATATTTTATCCAAGTGGATATCGGTGGCCACCCACCTATTCCAACTAGCTCACATACAGATTTCATCTTGGTCATTTCATTTTTCATCTTAGCATATTTTTTCTATTTGTTTGGGTCCTAAACTTTCGGGGCTGTTTTGAGTCCCTAAACAACGTTTTTTGGGCCCTCCACAGTCACATTGTAGATTAAGTCAGAATGTGATGACGTAATGTGTATTCCTCGGATATATCTTTCCAATGAGATATCGTGCACCTAAAAGGGAGATCGTATGCAAAATTTACGACCCAGGAAAGTTGATGTACCAACTTACCCCAATGGGCTCCACGTGAATTTTGGCGCTTCATCTCCTAGGGTTAGGTTTTTGGATGTATAGGGTTTTGGCATTCATTTTTTATGTAAAAAGGATTTTGGATCCTCATTATACTCATATTTTGGCGAATGAGTGTAGCCATCACATATCTTCTAAGAGATAATCTACCACCATTCTAGAAATCCTGTTTCAGTTTGCATTTTACAGTTTCAACATATTTCTTATTTAATAGAAGTCAAGTTTTAGTGTATCTCTATTATTATTCATTGTGTATTTGTGTTAATATTATAGATCTGTGTTTTCATTTCATTCCTCTCAACAATCTGGATTAGTGGTATCAGAGTTCTCTACTCCTTGTCGTTTTTATTACATGTCCCCAACGAGGTCAGGGTATAGAGAGTTGGGTCTCGATCTTGTTTCTCTTGAGGAAAACTGCTCTCTCACACCCAAGCAATCTTCAACGGTCGGAGAAAGGAAATACGAAGGGACAAGATGTCCTTTCAAAATGTTTCTTGAGGAATACCTTGAGCAACAGAGGAATGAGATGATGGACAACTTTGCACATATCCTTCAACGACTGCTGACAAGTGACACATCTACCTCAAGTAGAGGCACCACCCCCTTCAAGGTATAGATCAATTTTTATATTCCTATATTTGAAGTTCAAATAGATGCAGATGTTATAGATAAATGGTTAAAACTTCTAGAAGGGTATTTTTATTTCCACAACTTTTTCAATAGAGAAAATATTACATTTGCTCTCCTCAAGGCCCTCGCACATGTCAAATATTGGTGGGATACTTTCTGTGAGAAAAAGGAAATAGAGAGATCTACATTATTTGTATTTGGACCCACTTGGGGTTCCTTCAAGGATGATATTAAGGAACAATACTACCTTTTTGGAAGTTATGACGACTTATATACAAGATGGACCACACTGTGGCAGGAAAGGGACCAAACAATGTCAGAGTTCACTAATGTCTTCCATACCTTGTGCACCAACATGGGTATCAAAGAGTCTGAGAAACATCTAGTGCTCAAGTACTGCAATGGTTTTCATAGATACATCCAAAAATAGATGAAGTTTATGGAAATTTCATCCTATGGTGAGGCCTATCGATATGATGTCAAAATCGAGTAGAAGCTTAAACAGAAGACGCGATAATTTGGGTATGCAAACCCCTCACATCAGAAGCAGGTCAAAGGCATCCCCAAACCATAGAAAAAAGGGTAGATAAAGGATGGGAAGCCTCAGGAAAACCATTCCAAACCACAAAAAAAGAAGGACAATTGGAAGACAAAGAAAGACATTGGTAAATGGTGCGAGTTCCATAAGATCCCCTGGCATAAAACCACTAAATTATTCTCAAAGAAGTCATTGGTGGCCGAGGTGAAAGCTTATGAATCAGATGCAAGCTCCGACTCTGAGTCAGAACCAAAAAAATAAGATGAATCATTGATGCAGAACCCAGTGCCATCGTTTCTAACACCACCAAGGTCCAGCTCGATGAACATGATGAACCATAGGAAGGTGAGCACTTCTTTCATTCAAAGATGTGGGTGAAGGGTACTTTGCTTCACTTCATCATTGATAGTAGTAGCTAGAATAACCTCATCTTAGCAAAGGTCATCAAGTGGTTGGATCTATCGACATCACCACATGCACAACCATACACCATCGGATGGCTCTGCCAAGGGAGCGATCTCCGCATCAGCCAACAATGTCGCGTACCCTATGACATCAAGCATTTCAAAGATGAGGTATTGTGTGATGTTTTCCCCCTTAAAGTTTGTGATGTTATTTTTGGCCAACCTTATTTATGGAAATTTCATGTTGTATATGAATCTAGGCCTCGTAGTGTTATTATTAATCTGAAAAGGAAATTATACAGGATACCATATGTAGTCCCATATACCACCATTTCCTTGATCTTTGCCAGGCAATGTAGGAAGGTCATCTCTTAGATCGTGAAGTTTTTCTTCTTTGTGATTCACACTCCGAGTGAGCGAAAGGTTGCAACCACATCCATGGCCTCCGCAACAAATCTCTCTACGTAGAAGAAACAAGTGGATAAGGTTGTGGAAGAATACAAAGACATCTTCTCCTCTACCACTGGGGTACCTCTGCAATATCAGGTCAAGCACTCAATCAATCTTACCCCAAGTGCATCGCTACCTAATGGGCTAGCCTATCACCACTATCTATTAGAAAATGAGGAAATTAGGTGCTAGATCCAAGAGTTGCTTGAAAATGGGCACATACACCCAATATCATCACCTTGTGGAACCCCAATCATGCTTGTGCAGAAGAAAGACGGGTCCTGGTGACTACAGTGATACCCAATTCCTCGAATTGACGATCTCCTTGACCAAATTAAGGGGGGAAAATACTTCAGTAATATGGATCTGAAGTCTGGCTACCACTAGTTTCCAATAGAGTAGAACGATGTATGGAAGACTACCTTCAAGTCTAAAGAAGGTATTTTTGAATGGTTAGTCATGCCCTTTGGCTTGCCAAATGCCCCAAAAACTTTCATTAGGATGATGGATGATATATTGCAACCTTTCACCATCTATTTTGTGGTAGTATATTTGGATGAAATCCTCGTATTCAACAAAAATTGGGTAGAAAACTTGCAACACGTTCAACAAATTCTACACACTCTACGACAACACAAGCTAATGAAAATTTGGAAAAATGCTCATTCGGCATGAACATGGTCCAATAGCTAGGCTACATTGTTGATTAGCATGGGGTGCATGTCGATCCAACCAAAATCCAGGTCATCCATGACTGGCCAGCCCCGACCACACTCACTGAGCTCCAAAGATTCTTAGGCCTTGCAAATTTCTATCATAGGTGTTGATTATTTGGGTTGGTTGTCATTGATGTCAACCCTTGAAGAAATTTTGATAGAGAATTCCGATAGCACAAAGGTTTGGGTAATGGACCCAAGTTTGTTTGATGTATAATGGTATGATTTTTTAATATATTTGAAGGTAAGACTATTCTATATGGATAGTACATGTCATTCCATTTCTGGTGCTATGGGGAACGTCACATAACTCCTCACGGTTAGAGAGTTATGTCCATGTGAAGTTGGAGAACCCTCATAAGTCATATAGAATCCCCAAAAGGTCAAAGTAGTCAAAGTGGTTGCAAAGAAGAAATTATTTAAATAATAAAGTGAAGTGATGAGTGTACTATAAGTCAAAGTGGATACAAAAGAAAGTATTTAAATAATAAAGTTAATGGATAAATTATTAAGTGGACAAGTGGTTAGAAGTGGGTTAGCCCTAAAATAACGAAAGTGGTTTAAGATGGTTTGAAGGTAACCCCTTGAGGAAGCTGCATAAAAGTATAAATAAGAGGCAAGGGTATCTCATTTAATTACAACTAAGGATATTGAATATCTACAAGTGACTGAGGTAACCAAAGGATATCTAAGAACAATTTCAGATGGAAGTTGAAGTAAATAACACCAAAATTCAAGGGAGGATAAATTATTTTGATGATGCTTTCTAAGGTATGTTATTTACAGGTCATCTCACCATTTTTGGAATAATTTTTTTTCTAGAATGATTTAGACCGCAAAATATGGAGGTCATTGAGGAAACATATCCAAGTAGCTGTGATAAAAAATTCAGCTTGTGGGTCATTGTATTTTTGGAGTTACACTTCATGGAAAATAGGGTTTGTGGCTAGTCCTAAAATTAGTCTAAAACAGGTGTTTCAGGTAAAAACTTCATAAATTATTCATAACAGATCCAAATTCAGTAAGAACAAATGTATTGGTTAGAGTAAAGTATGTAGTATTATGTCAATCATTTTCAGATCCATAAAACAAATATTCCATGCGGGGAACACTCTACAAGTTCGCTCTAAATAAGTCAGAATTCAACAAGGTATGCCATTTTTGCTAGCACTCCTTTTCTGAGAGGTTCCAAGTGGTGAAACCTGGAGGAATTGCATAAAATACATTGAAGAACATTTTTTACTATTTTTAGATCTTAATTCATTACAGGTACATAGTTATGATTATTTCAAGTTAGGCTTGTTGACTAATCCAAAATTAGTCATGTGAGACTAAAGTAAAGTTTGATGAAAATGATAGTCTCTTGTTGTTAAAGTTAAGGAAGGTTTGCAGGTATGTGATCATATACACTAGGTCTATTATAGAATTACAAATGATATTTGTATGATGAAATTGATGAGGGATTTTGATTTAGGTACATGTTGGGTACATGGTTGAGACAAGTAGTTGATGCGTTGGCACATACATGTGGTGTATAGTTGATGATGTTGGTACATCTTGATGAGTCATAGTTTATGTGTATTTTATGCATGATTGGTACATATTTGGTGCATGGTTGATGCACTCATTGATTGTACAAGTTGATGTATAGGTTGGTGCATGGTTTATGCACTTGTTTATGGTACAGGTTGATTACAGGTTGTTTGGTACAGGTTTTTTGGTGCAGGTTGATTGGTACATGTTTATGTTGGTCACTATAATTGCTCAATTAATTTTTAAACAACCAAGTGAAACATAAATTATCAACCCAGGGAAGTCTTTTGTTTCAAAGGTAGCCAC
>ML780864.1:535433-551177 GCA_009831015.1 Picea engelmannii | reverse complement strand
TTAATGTAAGAATATTAATCGTAAAAATTGCATTATTATTTTACACATTAATTAACACTAAAAACAAATAGAAAAAAAACAACATTTATGTATAATATGAGATGAAATATATTACATACCTTAGGATCTCAGTCATACAAGTGTTTGACAAATTATTCATAACCTTTAAGTTCACTAGAAGCAATGTAGCGGAGAGAAGATTTTCTCTTGATCCTTCATAAAGCCATTTATTTGCCTTTTCTAATAGAGGTTCATCATAAATACCGRCATTTTCCCCATCCTCATCCAGTTGCGAAAACAAATCTTGGATCTTTGATTTGTCCCATCATATTCTTCCATGGGATCATTAACTTGATTTGTCCCATCATCTTCTTCCATGAGATCCTCATTTGCTTGGTCATGATGTTCCTCAGCTTGTACAACATCATTTCTACTAATACTTGGTGCAATATTCTGCGGAAAGTTAGAGGGAAACTCTAACTTTATAATTATAAAGAATCATGCAAAATTAGTGTATACTATAACAAACATTCAAACAATATATATATATATATATATATAGAATTGACAAAATAAAAAAAGATAATGAATATATAGCTAATTACCATGGGATGATATTCATTCGATCCGCCATCAATGTGCTATTTCCTATAATGTTTCGTAGCTGTTGTTTATATATATATATATATATAATTGACAAAATAAAAAAAGATAATGAATATATAGCTAATTACCATGGGATGATATTCATTCGATCCGCCATCAATGTGCTATTTCCTATAATGTTTTGTAGCTGTTGTTATTAAAATTATTACGGGATGTATGAGGCAACATTTTTTACAAGGGAAATAACATCTACCATCACCCTTTTCACCCGCTTTACTTTTTTCCCCACCTCTAACTACATTATGCGACATTCTTCTGCACAAAAATACCCTTTCAAAACCGTCGTTGTTATAGCAAGATTGTCGCAACATCTTTAAATCGTCAAATATTTATAGTTCAATTTTAGGTCACAATCGTCACAATTGCGACGACCATGACCTAAAATATTTCTTTTTTTTACCTATTTATTTGTCATTTTTAATGGTTACTTTTAAGGTTAGGTCATTCGTCGCTCTTGCGACGAACATTGACCATATTAATTTAGACAAAGTACATTTGTCACTCTTGCGACAGACGTTGACCATATTAATTTAGACAAAGTATATTCGTCGAGATAGTGACAAATACAGGGTGGATTTAGAAAAAACATGAATAATTGAACTTTTTCGCTTGAATGTTGCTACGAAAGAGTACTTTTGTCGCAAGTGGTCGCCGCAAATTTTTCAATATGTAGTAGTGTGATCAGTCAAGGCAGAAATTCAAAAGGACTACACCATAAAGAAGGTCATTCACTCCCAGGTATGTAAATTTCTTTTATGGTAATTGTTTTTATTGTACTAATTTTGGACATAAGGTTGTATATTGCAGGGCTTATAAAAGAAATGTTCAAGCAAGAAGTTCCTATGTGTCTCCACGTAAAATTGAATGTTACAAATGTCATAACTATGGACACATTGCTAGTGATTGTAGAAGCATGATCAATACTTCCATGAAAGAGAACAATGATATCAGATATAAGAAAGTATGGATAAGAAAACATGAAGAAAAGGTGAACAAAGACCAAGTCCCAGAGATCACAAGATTGACAATAAAACGAGGTGAAAAAAAATTTACATAGAAAAAGAAAGACGTTAGATACAAAAAGGTTTGGAAAATAACTGAAAGAAAAGAAGGATAGGTAAATAAGGAACATGTTCAAGAGATTGTGCTTTCAAGCATTGTAGTGAAAGATGAATCCACATACAAAAAGAAAGAAGTCAGAGCTCAGAGAAATGATGAATCTACCAATGAAGATGATGATGAATACACATCAGAGCATGAATTGTTTTGAGCCATTCAACTTAGAGACTCCCAGGTAATATGAATATTATACATGGGGATTCTATATGATAGCTGTGACAGACCAAAGAACCATCCTTTGAGTAGCTTGCAAAGTTTGAGTAGAGAAATCCAAAGCAGTCAGTTAGCAGAAGTACAGTTTGATATATTAATCAGTTGTAGTAGTGAATAATTCATGATAGTATAGTGATAAATGGGTCAACATTATGGATAGTTGTGCAATAGAGTCTTGGAAAATATGGACAGAGATGGATTCGTGAAAAAACTTAGTAGGTTTGGACATATATATGACAATGGACGAGAGCATGGATTCATAGATTGGTTCCGAGAGTGGTTCAGAGATAAAGGAACATTATCATAATGCATGATAATTACACAGGAAATGGATCAAACAAGTCTAATGGATTCCAAATTGATAGACTAAATATTTGGACACATGCAGTGCATACAACAGTTCACATTCAAAACATAGTAATGCTCAGAAACAACAATGATAAAACTTCCTACAAGGTATGGAAATGAATACCAGCAAATGTGAAGAACTTTAGAGTATTTGGAAGCAAATTCTACATCAAAAGATAATATAGAAGAATGGGAAAGTTTGACTCTTGTGTGGACAAAGGAGTACTTGTTGGTTACTCAAGTACAAGGAAATAATACAAGTGTTACAATATGAGATTGAACAAATTTATGGAAAGCATCAATGTAACAATTGATGAAATAGGAAGAAGAGAATCAAAGGAAGAAGAAAATGAATCAGTGGAACAACTTTACGAAGAAGAAGAAGAATATGAAGAAGAAGTAGATGAGGAAGATGAAGAAGATCAAACAGAAATAGAAGAGCAAGTTCAACAAGTGCCTCTAAAGATACCTAGCAAATGAGTACAAAAGAATCATCCTTCAGATCAGATTTTCGGAAACAAAGATGCAGGAGTTGAGACTAGAAGAAGAATCCATTCACCAGAACAAATGCACCTAGCACTCTTATCTACGATTGAACCAAACAGTTTTAAAGAGGCTAGCAAGGATGAATTTTGGAATAAGGTCATGGATGAAGAATTGGATCAAATAGAAAAGAATGAAACTTGAGAATTGGTTCCAAGACCAAGGAATAATAATGTGATTGGCACAAAGTAGGTTTTTATAAATAAAATGAATGAATATGGACATGTTACAAGGAACAAAGCTAGAAACATAGTTACCAACTTAACGATAATTCTATAGAGTTCTCATTTTTTGGGGGTTCAAGTTTTTTACCCTGTTTTTAAAAATGGTGCTACCGGTATAACCCCCCTTCCATTTTCAGGTGGTTTTTTGATATTTTAAATTTTCAGATACATAATGTTTCCACTTTTTTTTAAATGCTTGTTTTTTCATTTATTTTCATTTTATTTTCAACAGTGTTTTTAGTCATTTTTCCATGCTTCTTTCAATCTTAAAATATTTTTTACCATTTACATTTTTGAAAATACAATTTTTCCTCTCCTTAATTAATTTATGGTTCCATACTTTTTTAAATATAGTGGAAAATATCATTTTTAACACATTTTTTACCTTCACTTTAATAGATAGAAAATCATTGTAGTTAAATAACACTATTTTAAAACATTTAGCAAAAGAATATAATTGAAATTTTTTTTGATAAACTAAAACTAAAAAAAACTAAAAAAAATAAAAAAATTGAAATTTAAAAATAAAGAAAAAAAAATTAAAAAACAAATTTATATAATTACCAAATCAAAGAAAAAATTAAAGTGGAAAAAAAAACATAATTATATTATATATAACTATATATAGTTATATAACTATATATAGTTATATATAATATAACTATATATAGTTATATATAATATAACTATATATATAACATGTATAACATGGGGGCGATGTCAAGAATCGCCCCGCCCTTGCGTGGGTAAGGACCAGGTTTCTAGGAACTTGTCCCTTGCCTGCGTGGGGGCTGGGGATGCCCGAGATCGCCCCCCATGTTATACATATATAGTTATATTATATATAACTATACATAATATAATTATATATTATGTTTTTTTTTATGTTTTTTGCCCAGGAGACATGACACTTGCCCAGTTATCTCTCCATTTTACTGTAAACTACCACATATCCAAATTTAGATTCTGAATTCCAATATGATTTCACTATTTAACATATCCTCTATTTGTGCAAACTTGCCACATCTATATCTAAGTTGGCAACCTTGGCGTGAAGGTGATGTACTCAAATAAAAAATAAAAAATTACATCAAAGATGCGTGACTCTTTCGCAACCACAAGGTATCTTATTTTAAGGTGTTTAAATAGAAAGAATTCAAACCAATAATAAATAATTTTTTTAGTGATATAGTAGGTGTTTTGTTTAATTAATTTTTTTTTTAATTGCTTATTTACTTCATAAATTAATGTAGCAAGATGCATAGCATTATATATATATATATATATATATATATATATATATATATATATATATATATATATATATATAACTCTATGAAATATTAAATCTTTCAAATATTAAATGGCAATATATTTGAAAGATTTTTGTTTAAGATTTAATATTTCATAGAGTTATACAATGCCATACATGTTAAATATTTCATGACTTGTTATATATATATATATTCTAATTAATTTGCAATTAAATTTTCTTAATTTTAATATTTTGTTAATATTTTTTATTTTAGATTTTTTTGAATTTTGATATGATTTTAGTATATTTTTTTTGTTTTTGTAATTTTTTTTTTAGGTTTTAATGGATTTTTTACTATTTTGTTTTCAAAAATAAATATATATATATTTTAAAAATTATTGTTTTCTCGGGAAATTTTAAGTTTTTTTCATTCTTTTTAGTTTTTGTTTTTATCCACCTTTTTTTTAATGTTTTTTTTTTTCAAATTTGGGTTTTGAATATATATTTTTAAATGTATTGTTTTCATGGAATTATGTATTATGTTGTGTTTGGAGTCATAAACTAAGATTTAAAAAGTAAGCATTTAAGGGTTGATTTAATGATTTTGTTTGCAGTAACGATGATTTTGATTATCACTTTAAAAAAAATGTGATTTTAATACCCCAAATTTAAAATGGTTGCTATCGATAGCAGTGCATTTCAATTTGATGGTTGATTTTGAGGTTTTAGTTTTAATGGTACCGACTGCTCAAAATACAATTTCAAAATGCCTATAAATTTAATGTTTTGAAAATAAAAATAAAAATTGTAACATCTTCTTTTTTAGGTGTTGATTTGAAGGTTTTTTTGAGCTACTGTCTGAGTTTTGAAGGCCATGTTTGAAAAATGTTGTAATTTTGACCCCGTTTAAAAAAATAGTGCTACCGGTAGCACTACTTTTTTATTTGGGGGTTGATTTTGATGTTTTTTATGCAAAAATATGCGTTTTGGGGGCTATAGTTCTAGTTTTGAGGCCACAGTTCTCATTAAGTTGGTAACTATGTTTAGATTGGTATGTAAAAGATATGCACAGATTGAAGGAATCAACTTTGAAGAGACATTTTCCCCAGTTGCCAAAATGGAAGCAATCTGATTGCTCTTAGCTTATGCATGCTCCAAGAATATTAAAGTGTATCAGATGGACGTGAAATCAACTTTTCTAAACGAGGAACTTGAAGAAGAAGTCTACATTGAACAACCAGAAGGATTTCAATTTTCAGAGAATGCATATTATGTGTGCAAATTGAAGAAGGCCGTGTATGGTCTAAAATAGGATCCTAGAGCATGGTACTCTAGACTGGATAAATATCCACAATAGGAAGGGTTCAGAAAAGGAAGTGCAGACAACAACCTCTACATCAAGGTAACTCAAGATAGTATTTTATTAATTGAAGTTTATGTTGATGATATTATTTTTGGAAGCAATGATGACATGTTAAGACAAAAATTTGCAAAGGATATGCAAAATGAATTTGAAATATCATTACTCGGATAAATATCCTTCTTTCTGGGTCTTCAGATACGTCAAAGAAACCAAGGAATTTTTATTTCTCAAACTAAGTATATCATAGAAATGCTAAAAATGTTTGGAATGGAATATTGCAAACCAGTGACCACTCCTATGCAAACCAGTTGCAAGTTGAGAAAATATGATGATTCAAATTCTACAGACTAGAGGAAATACAAGTCGATGATTGATAACTTACTATATGCAACAACATTCACAGCAGATGTAATGCAGACAGTTGGACATGTGGCACTATTTCAAGAAACACCAAAGGAATCACATGTCTTAGTAGTGAAGAGGATTTTCAGATATCTCAAAGGAACACAAGAGTTTGGATTATGGTATCCAAAAGGAAAGGATTTATCACTTATTGCCTACACAGATGCAGATTGGGAAGGTTGCATTGATGACCGGCGAAACACCAATGGAGAAACATTCTACTTGGGTGAGTGTTTAATATATTGGCTAAGCAAGAAAAAATCACCAATATCTTTATCTACTTCCAAAGCAGAGTATATTACAGTAGCAATATGTTGTTCACAGGTTCTATGGATGAAACAAACTTTGACAGATATACAGGTTGAGTATGATGAGCCCATTCCAATCTATTGTGATAATACAAGTGCCATCAATATCTCAAAGAAATCGGTGATGCATTCCAAGACGAAGCACATTCCAATCAAGTATCACTTTCTATGGGAACAGGTTGTAGAGAAGAACATCAGAGTTGAATATGTGGGCATAGAAGAACAAGTGGCAGACATCTTTACAAAACCGCTTCCATGGGAAGCCTTTGAGTATATTTCCCAGAGACTCGGAGTAATTTCTACTCCAAAATGAATTATTTTGAATGCTTATCTTATATGTCTTATATTTACATGAGGAAGCACCATAAGATTAGTTTTAGGAAGAGTTCATTCAGGGGGAGCATCCTTGTATGGAAAGATACATTTTCCATTTATGACAAAGGGGGATAGATTTATCAGATGCAAAGGTAAATGCTTGGAGAAAGAGAACATAGGCATGGTTCCAGGGGGAGTGATGGTTACATGGGGACCATGAGTGATATGACTTCAGTATTGCATCAGAGTGTTGCCATCAATGCCAAAGGGGGATATTTTTTATTATTTGGGTTGGTTTTCATTGATGTCAACCCTTGAAGAAAGTCCGGTAGCGAATTTCAATAGCACAAAGGTTTGGGTAATGGACCCAATTTTGTTTAATGTATAATGGTATGCGTTTTAATACATTTTAAGGTATGAATAGTCTAGATGGATAGTACATGCCATGCCATTTTTGGTGGTATGTGGAACGTCACATAACTCTTCACGGTTAGAGAGTTATGGCCATGTGAAGTTAGAGAACCCTCATGAGTCATTTAGAAGCCCCAAAAGGTCAAAGTAGTCAAAGTGGTTGAAAATAAGAAATTATTTAAATAATAAAGTGAAGTGATGAGTGTACTATAATTCAAAGTGGATACAAAATAAATTATTTAAATAATAAAATTAATGGAGAAATTACTAAGTGGACAAGTGGTTAGAAGTGGGTTAGCCCTAAAATAAGGAAAGTGGTTTAAGATGGTTAGAAGGTAACCCCCTAGGGAAGCTATATAAAAGTATAAATAAGAGACAAGGGTCTCTCATTTAATTACACTTGAGCATATTGAATATCTACAAGTTACTGAGGTAACCAAAGGATATCTAAGGAGAATTTCAGAGAAAAGGTGAAGTAAAGAAGGTCGAAATTCAAGGGAGGATAAATTATTTTGATGATTCTTGGTAAGGTATGTTATTTACATGTCATCTCAATATTTTGGAAATAATTTGTTTTCTAGAATGATTATGAACGCGAAATATGGAGGCCATTGAGGAAACATATCCAAGTATTTGTGATAAAAATTTCATCTTGTGGGTCGTTGTATTTTTGGAGTTACACTCTGTGGAAAATAGGGTTTGTGGCTAGTCCTAAAACTAGTCTAAAACATGTGTTTCGGGTAAAAACGTCATAACTTCTTCATAACATATCCAAATTCAGTAAGACAAAATTTATTGGTTAGAGTACATTCTGTAGTATTCTTTGTACCATTTTCAGATCCACAAAACAAACATTCTGTGCAGGGCACTCTCTACAACTCTGCTCTATGGAATAATCCAAAATTCAACAAGGTATGCCATTTTTCCTATTACTTCTTTTCTGATAGGTTCCAAGTAGTGAAACTTGGAGGAATTGCATAAAAGGCACTTAAGAACATTGTGTACTATTTTCATATCTTTATTCATTATAGGTGCATAGTTATGATTATTTCAAGTTAGGGTTGTTAACTAATCCAAAATTAGTCATGTGAGACTAAAGTAAAGTTTCATGAAAATGATAGTCTCTTGTTGTTAAAGTTAATGAAGGTTTGCAGGTATGTGATCATATACACCAGGTCTATTATAGAGTTACAAATCATATTTGTATGATGAAATTGATGAGGGATTTTGGTTGAGGTACATGTTGGGTACATGGTTGAGACAAGTAGTTGATGAGTTGGCACATACATGAGGTGTATAGTTGATGATGTTGGTACATACTGATGAGTCATAGTTTATGTGTATTTGATGCATGATTGGTACATATTTGGTGCATGTTTTATGCACTCGTTGATGTTACAGGTTGAGGTATAGGTTGGTGCATGGTTGATGCACTTGTTTATGGTACAGGTTGATTACAGGTTGTTTGGTACAAGTTGTTACAGGTTGTTTCGTGCAGGTTGATTGGTACATGTTTACACCAGTATATCTCACAGTGATAGTGTGACAATGGTTCCATCATTCTACTTCTACGACGGGGCGGTTGGATGAGGCAAGAAAAGGTGGTTGTAGTCACCTTTTAGTTGTAACTGGAGAACATAGGGGTTTGTATCCTCCTTCTAGTTGTAGACAGAGAATTGGGGAGTTGGAGCTTCCCTTAGGTTGTAGCCTGAGAAACTAGGGGGTTGGATCCTCCTTCCAGTTGCAGCTGGAAAACAAAGGAATTTGGTGCTTCCAATGAATGTAATTCTTAAATACATATAAGAAAAAACATTTTGTGGTTTTCTTCCGCTTTGGGTTTCCATGTAAAAACACTGGTGTATTGTGTATGTGTATGATTTCTCATTTGTTCATTGTTTATTTACTCTGTAACTATTGGATGATAATGCTACATTGATATAACACTTGCACTTCATGGTTAAAAAGGATTAAATTTCTCTATTACTAATTCACCCCCCCTCTCAGTAATCCAACAGTAGGTTCGTGTTGGGATTATACCACATTGCATGGGCTCTTATCCAAGTGACTAGGGGCGGTGGCAAGGAAAAACTCATGTGGGGAAAGTCGCAATAGAAATCATTCAATGATTTGAAGTAGCACTTGTGTTCATCCTCAATGCTCTCATTACCTGACTTGAAATAACCATTTGAGATTGGGACATATTCTTCAGACTATGTTGTGGGCACAATTCTCACTCAACAAGGACATCATGTGGCCTATCATAGTGAGACACTATTAGATATTGTATGTAAGTACCCCACTTATGACAAATAAATGTACTCCATTGTACAATCCTGCTGCCATTGGAGGAATTACATTCCCAGGAAGGAGACAATCATCCAAACTGATTATAAGCCTCTGCAGTTCATGCAGACAGAAGGAAAATTGCAGAATGATCACCATCAGAAGTGGTCCACATACTTGTAGCAGTTCCATATCAAAATCAAGTATAAGACAGGGAGTATCAACTATGTCTTTGACTGCCCCAGTCGACCTCCAATTTCCGCACTAACCACGGTGCTACACTCCTGTTGACATGAGACCTATGGATGGCTCCAACTCTATGAGTGATTTATTGACTTCTCCACTACCTACTAGATGTTGGGCATAAACACAACTATCATTGATTTTCATCTATAGGACAGGTTGTTATTCCATCTGGGCCATCTCTGTGTTCCATCAAGAAAGAGAGTGAAGCCAATTTGGGAATCTCACTATAGTTGGGTGGAAGGACACTTCGACGTAGAGAAGACAATGGAAGTGTTGCAACAACATTTCTATTGGCCAAAAATCTGACCGAATGTTAGCAAGTATATCAGGTCCTACATGGCTTGTGCCATTGCCAAACCGACCATTAAGAAACAATTCATGTACACCCCTCTTCCTACTACTGACAAGCCCTAAGAATCCATTTAAATGGACTACATGTCGGGCCTTCCTCAACCAAGCAGGGAAATGACCATGTTTTCTTGGTTTTTGATTGATTTTCCAAGATGGTGAGTCTCGTCACCTGCAAGAAGAGAATCACAACAAAGGCCACTACCAAGCTCCTATTCAAACTAGTGTGGGTACATTTTGGGATACCACAAAACATCATCTCTGATTGAGACAGTCGGTTCCTCAACACATTCTGATCGATCCACTGGTCATGGCTGGACACCAAGCTCACCAAATACACAATCTTCTACCCCCCCAAAAATGGCCAAACTGATGTCATCAACATGATGATCGTCCATATTTTTTGCATGTATAATTCCAAGAATCCATGCACATGGGATGAGATTCCTCCCTATGTTCAACACAGTTAAAACAAATCCATACATAACTCAACCAACCACAACCCCTTTCAGGCGGGGTTGGGATTTCAACCATTGGGTCCCATGGATGTTGCACTACCCCTTCACTAGTACATATTGTAAAAATTTCGACGTTCTATTTGCGACGTTATGGACAAAATTGGCCATATTGTTGAAAAATTGAGGAAATATAATTTTTTTTTCCATATTGCCTGATAACGTCGCTATTGCCACGTTGACGTCTCTCTTGCCACATTGTCGTCTCTCTTTCCATGTTATCGTCTCTCTTTCCACGTTTTCCACATAGTCGTCTCTCTTCCCACGTTTGTGAAGATAGTTGTCGCAGTTGCGACGTTGTGGAAACTAGGTTTTTCCCCTCCAACGGTCACCTAGTTTTTTGACCAAGTCAACTTTGATTTGTTCAATGATCGTCGAAACTGAGACGTTATAAAATCTATAAATATGTTGCATTTTATGGATGTTGCGACAAGTTTTCTATAATAAAGACACTTCAAAAAGGGTTTGCGGGTCTTCTTGGCTAGAGCACAACTATTAAAATACATTGTACTAGGGCTCTTCTCATTTCGTTTTAATTTTCTGATCGGTTGAATTTTAAATGAAACAACTATTAAAATACATTATACTAGGGCTAGAGTACATGATGGGAAATGGTGACCTGTGAATGGGGCCAACGTTGAAATTCAAAATGTTTCTATATGACATCATACATCCTTGAGTCTTGAAACCCTCCCATACAGTCAAGGCATGTGTCTAGTCTAACCATGTCAAATTATGATGCCTATAGGCACATATTGAATAAATTTCAACATTGGCTCCATTCATTTCTCACTATGTGGGGTTGGTGCATGATATTTTTGGTGGTTGAATTGGAAGTTCCATGACATTTCAAGAGAGTTCCAACAAATATTCTACATATGGAAACAACGACATTTGAAAATGAGACACCCATTATGAACATTGTTGCAAACATGGACGATCTCAAAGATTATGTGGTCGAGACATCATACATCCTTGAGTCTTGAAACCCTCCCATACCATCAAGGCATGTGTCTAGTCTAACCATGTTAAATTTTGATGCATATAGGCACATATTGAAGAAATTTCAACGTTGGCCCGATTCACTAGTGCTCACTATGCGAGGTCGGTGCATGACATTTGTGGTGGTTGAATTGGAAGTTCCATGACATTTCAAGAGAGTTCCAACAAAGATTTTATGGATGGAAACAACGACATTTGACAAATATGGGATGCCCCATTATGAACATTGTTGCAAACATGGGCGATCTCAAATATTATGTGGCCGGGACATCAAACATCATTGAGTCTTGAAACCCTCCCATACTGTCAAGGCATGTGTCTAGTCTAACCATGTCAAATTTCGATGCATACAAGCACATATTGAAGAAATTTCAACATTGGCCCCATACACTTCTCACTATGCGAGGTCGGTGCATGGCATTTTTGGTGGTTGAATTGGAAGTTCCATGACATTTCAAGAGAGTTCCAACAAAGATTCTATGTATGGAAACAAGAACATTTGACAAATATGAGACACCCCATTATGAACGTTGTTGCAAACATGGACGATCTCAAAGATTATGTGTCCGAGACATCAGACATATTCCTTGAGTCTTGAAACCCTCGCATACTGTCAAGGCATGTGTCTAGTCTAACCATGTCGAATTTTGACACATACATGCACAATTTGAAGAAATGTCAACATTGGCCCCATTCACTACTCATTATGTGGGGTCGGTGGAATAAATTTCACTATGCTCATTCACCTTCAAGGCAGGCCCCATTCACTATGCTCACTATGAGACATCGATTATATTGAATGTTGATGCAAACATGGATGATCTCAAATATTATGTGGGGAGATCAAACATCCTTAAGTATCGAAACCCTCCCATACCTTCAAGGCAACTATCTAGTTTAACCATGTCAAATTTCGATGCATACAAGCATAGATTGAAAACATTTAAACATTGGCCCTATTCACTGCTCACTGTGCAGGGTCGGTGGAAGAAATTTGTGATGGGTGTATTTTAAGTTCCATGACAGATTTCAAGATAGTTCCGACAACGATTCTATAGAAGGGAATGGCGAATGATGACAATGATAGGTGCAACATGATGAACGTTGATGCAAATGTGGACGATCTCAAAGATTATGTGGGGACATCATACATCCTTGAGCATTGAAACCCTCCCATACCATCAAGCCATGTGTCTAGTCTAGTCTAACCATGTCGAATTTTGATGCATACATGCACAGTTTGAAGAAATTTCAACGTTGTTCCCATTCACTGCTCACTATGCGGGGTTGGTGCAAGATGACATTTGTGGTGGGTGAATGACAGTAGTAATAAAAATGATGAGATGATGACATCATACTCTGAAGAATATTTGAGTGAAGATGATGATTTGATTATATCATTCTTTCCAACATATGTCCACTTAGTCACAATGACACGTCTTTGATATCCTCAAACATTAAAGAAATCCCCACATCAACAGGGAGTTTAAACATTTTCAATAAGTGTGAGTCATTCATGCATTCTCCTACCTCATGGAAATTCTCTTGTGATCATTCTCACCATTATTCACATAACCCCCACACTATATTCCCCTTAGTTACTCAATAATCCAAATTTAGAAATGACCAAAACTAATGCAACAATGACGGAATAACAAACCTTGGAAGAGAGCTAGATGGTTGTAGATAAGCATAGATGCAACAAAAATTAGAAAACCTTTAACCCTGTGCCCATGAAATAGTTGCTTATTAATTATTTAAGAGCTAAGGAAATACTCCACTAGGTTTCCCATAAAGCAATCAATGGATTGGACTATTTCTGCCTACATGAGGGCACTGGAAAGGAAGGAGATGCTTGAGGGATTGTTGAGCAGAGAAAGGAAACATTTTCCCTTGTGTTGTGTATGGAATGGAAGATATATTTTCCCTTATAATCAAAGATCACTAACAGACCCACTCTATATATCGTCTCATCTCGTCCTCGTTTCGTTTTAATTTTCTGATCGGTCGAATTTTAAAGGAAACATCTATTAAAATACATTGTATTAGGGCTAGACTACATGATGGACAATGGTGACCTGTGAATGGGGCCAACATTGAATTTTTTTCAAGTTTCTATATGACATCATACATCCTTAAGTCTTGAAACCATCCCATACCGTCAAGGCATGTGTCTATTCTAACCATGTCAAATTTCGATGCATACATGCACATATTGAAGAAATTTCAATGTTGGCCCCTTTCATTGCTCACTATGCGAGGTCGGTGCATGACATTTTTGGTGGTTGAATTGGAAGTTCCATGACATTTCAAGAGAGTTCCAACAAAGATTCTACAGATGGGAACAACATCATTTAACAATGAGATGCCCATTATGAACGTTGTTGCAAAAATGGACAATCTCAAAGATTATGTGGTCGGGACATCAGACATCCTTGAGCCTTGAAACCCTCCCATATCGTCAAGGTATGTGTCTAGTCTAACCATGTCTAATTTCAATGCATACATGCACAGTTTAAAGAAATTTCAACGTTGGCCCCATTCACTGCTCACTATGCAGGGTCAGTGCAAGATGACATTGGTGGGTGAATTGAAGATTTTGTGACATCAACTCGACTTGGTAATTCAATAATCAAACCCTCCTTAAGTATTATGCAGTGACATCAAACATCCTTAAGTATAGAAACCCTCCCATACCTTAACCCCGTGCCTTTAGAAAAATTAGATCAACCTCTATTCAAATTTTGACGCAAGAGAAGAGGTTTTCCTTCGGTTCTTTCCTATCTATGAATCGACCAATAAAGTTACCAATGCTTTTAAGGGCATCATTGCGACATTCTCATAGTGCCCCCCACACTTCATAGTACCACCATTAGCGATGAGTATTTGAAAATTAGAAACATGGAGGAAAAAACAATGGATCTCATCAACAAGCCGACGATGAATAAAATTATGGGTGCTACCATTATCAGTCAACACTACCACCAGACGATGTTTGATATATCCCTTGAGCTTAATGTCTGTGGGGCTGAAATACTCGAGAGAGAATGAAGTGATATGATGGGTTCCTCGGGTTCCACAAGGGTGACAACTAGAGCTTCAACGTGATCACTTGGTGGAGCCTCATCTTGGTCAGGAGCCTCATCTAATGGGATGTCTTCAGAAGGAGAGGAAGTTGATGCATCAATCTGGAAGAAATTTTCTTCTCTACATTTATGCCTTGGTGAATACTTTTCATCACAATAGTAGGAGAGGCCTTTCTTTCGACATTCCACCATTTCTGTTGGAGATACCTTTTGGACCTTCAATGTTTATGTCGGAGCTGGGTGAGCCCTAGGGCGATAGAAATAATATAACCAATGATCCGACCAATAATGATAGAAATAATATAACAATAGCAATGTAATGTACCAAGACCTAGGGGCTTAACAACATGAGTGGAATGGGTGCCAGAAAGAAAAAAGGTGCTAAACTAGGGAAACCCATTGTAGTAGGGCTATGTTGTTGGACGCATTCACATGAAAGAAGTGGAATGTGCTAATGCACCAACGTCCAAAGGGGATGATCCTAAGGTGAAATGGGGTAGCAAAAGTTTCAAATGTAATGCTTCATAGGGAAGTCCTATGCTTAGATGACAGTGAGGAATATACCTGAATGAAGTGATTATGGTCATGAGAATAATCCAAAGATACCATAAAAAAACACTCCACGGTACTGCATCCATGAAACAACAATGAAAGAGTCTTGTCAGATCTTTTATGAGTGATGAAAATTGTGGATGTGTGTGACTTGAAATTGTACAACACTTGCTATGGGAAAGGGAGATCGGGGAATTAAGAGTTCTCAATGGAGGAACTCCCTCTAAGGAGGCCAAGGAATGAGGAGTTACCAAAGGAGGCACTCCTACTAAGGAGGCTAGATAACGCAAAATTCCCAGAGGAGGCATTACTACTAAGGAGGCTAGGGAAGGAGGAGTTCCCAAAGAAAGCACTCCAGCTAAGTAGGCTAGGGAATGACATGTTCCCAAAGGAGGCACTCCCTCTAAGGAGGCTAGGCTAACCGAGAAGGTGTCTAAAAGAAAAATATAGAATGTGGTTCAAAATATAAAGGATCATGCTTGGTGGGAGCAGAGACTACACAAATGTTGGAAATGTCCACATGGTTCATTGGCTCGATGTGAGCG
>ML780864.1:487367-500294 GCA_009831015.1 Picea engelmannii | reverse complement strand
GTCAACCAACATGGATTCATCTTCAAAATTAAATGTTACCTTAAACCTTTGAGTTAGCTCATCCCAATTTGTGGTTTCTCTGTGCATTTCTAGTTCCAAGTACTAGTTCTTGGGGATCGTATCCAATGTATGTATGAAATTATGCATCCATTCCTTCTTCGGTATCAAACTCCATATATTTTTTCATTGCGCAATATGATCTGCTGGGTCACTTACTCTTGTATATTTCTGTGCAGTATACTCAAACTCGATACCAAATCTAAACTGCATTAATATTTTACACTGTGACTAGTCTTCTATTCCTTCTTTATATGAATCCCACCATCTGGATGGAGTGGATTTCAAGACAAAATCTAATGCCAAAAATATTTTTTGTTCAAGTATCTGTAACTCAAGCTCCTTTACAAAAGAACTTATACGAGTCAACCCATCATACTTGGGTGGGTCACATAACTTCATTCCAATCGAGTGAAATGATCGAGTAATGCAGACACACCATTTGGTTTATACTTCATGCATCCTTTGCTTCCAATGTTCCATACCTTCCTTTGAATTTGACGCACATGAGCTAATGATTCTCCAACTTAGGGTGCCATCTGCGGTCACATTAATATAGTCATCCATTTGTGCAATCATATTATATAGGTTATTAATTTTGATACCTTTAGCTGGTTCGTTATACCTCTTTCCTTATGTTGGATCCAGTGGTGTGGTAAACTTCAAGTCCCCTACTTCAAAGATCATTTCCCTTTTCTTCATATTAATAACTTCTTGATTGTCAAAGGCCCATTCAGGCCCCATTAACACTGGGTATGGTTTACTATCATCCACAATATCAATGAATTCAAAATCTTATATACGGAACACTCTGTCTATATTCACAAGTACCCTTAACAATCGACCAATTGGTACTATTTTGTGTTAGTTCACCAATCTTAAATGGATGAGAGACCAAATAAACTTTATCTTCCCCATCATTTCCCATGTTTTCTTCAACAAAACAATTACATTAGAACCCAAGTCTAAAATGACCTGGTGCATGTCATAATCCTCAATCTGCGCACTTAATATGAGCTTGTCACTCATCCTCCTTTTGAGCAGTACCTGGTTCACTACCCTCTGTGCAGTAGGAAGTTCACATTCTTGCATGCAATGTTCAATCAATATATGCAATGCATTTAATGTAGTTTCATCTTTCATCAATGCTAAACAACTTCTCATAAATTATTTCAAAGGAATTTCCTTTTTAAGGGGCCTTTGCAGGGTAGTACGATCATATATCAAAGGCATTTCAACCACAGGGGTTGCAGATGATGTTGTTTCTATCCAATCTGGTCCTAGCATCTCCTTCCTTGTCTGTTGATATGTCTCTTTTTCTTGATCTCGGTCAAATTTCATCATAGGTCCTGATGATTTCCTTACCCATTTCTCACTCTACCTCCCTTCATTTGTCATTTCAGCTCCTGTCTTAGCTCCTCCACACATCAAAACTACTATTTTGTGTCCTTCACATATCTCTGTTGATATCCTCTGTACATTCTAATTCATGTTCTAGTTCTGATTCCCTATTTCTTACCACTTCACAAGTAATTGTGTACAATCTTATGTCGCATGATCTAGTTCTCTACAATACATGTAGGTTGTACAAGGATTCAAACAGTCATGATCCAAGTTTCCTGGTTGATTATAATTGTAGCATATTATTGGTCCTCTACCTCCTCTGCCATAACATCCTCTGCCTCGACCTCTGCCAAACCCTCCTCATCTTCCTGGATTAAATCCTCTATGATTACTATATTTTGGACCACCTCCATCTTTCGCAACATTTTCCTATTGAATTCTATACATATATGAAGTGTGATATCTCATCAGATCGAATGCATGGCAATCCTTCTCTTCATTCCCCAATGATTTGCAAAAGTTACAAAATATATTTTTAGGTGTACTCTCGTATTTCTGCAACAATGGACAATTAGGTGGACGATGTCCCCATGTATTACATATTTCATAGTACTCCCCTCTTGGTAATGGGTTTGGTGCTCCAGTTTCCAAATATTGCGCAAAAGCTGGGAATTTGTCCTTATGGTGGCCTTCAGTCCTACACTTGCTACACCAGACTTGTTCTCGCTTCTCCTTTCCTTTCATTAGTTATGCTAGTTGGATTGTCAAGGAATCTAACTGTGTTTGGAATTGAGCCATCCCCCCACCATCTCCTACAGGAGATTCTTCCAGTTTCATAACAATCTCCAAAGCTTCAGGATGCAACACAAACTTATGTTGTATCAACGGGAAACAAATATGTGGCAATAGTCCTGCAATAAACCATTCTCTGTGTTGTTGATCATGAATTTGGAATGTTAATCTACCCATCAAATCCTTAAACCTTTGATCATAGCCCCACACTGACTTAGTCTGCACTTGTTTGATTTTCTTCAATTCTGTGATGTACTGCAGCTTAGACTTCGACTTCTTGAACTCTTTCAATAATTCTTGTCGAATTTTTTCCAGTGTCCTTGCTTGACTTGCTAGTGTGGTACTCTGCAAATTCATGTACCATACTAATGAAAAACCTCTAAACGTTGTTTCCAACTGCACAATATTTTCGGCCTCATCCTGAACATTCTTTGCATCCCAAATTGTCTCACATGCAAATCGATGTTGTTCAAGGTCCTTCGACCCAACTCCCTGGAACTCATGCATTCTCAATGTATTTTATAAACCTGCCATGGTGTTTTGTGTAGTACCCCCCCTGGTGATGTTGCATGACTCTGACTTGACATACTAATTCTACTACTCCAGATATTGTTGTTTTTTCTTCCTATGATAACTATAAGTTCTTTTGAAAAATCCTCAAATGTTATCTCAGATCTAGGAATGCACACAGGGTCTTGGAATCGACACAGGATCCATCCTAAGTAGGATTTACCAACTCTTATATTATAGGATTGAACTGAGAATCCTCTTCCTCTCCTTCTGTTACTATATTTATACGATTTGGACTATTTCACAAGGTACTCTCCTCTCATACTCACTACGTGACTCTCCTTTCTCAACCCAAGTCTTAAACCTCTTGTACCTTCTTTCACTACACAATACTCCAAATTCATCTTCTTCTTCTGATACACCTTCTTTGTTTCTATGCATCCTCAGTCCTTCCCTTCCTTCTTCATTTGTTTCTTCATTCTTTCCTACCTTCAAACCATCCCATGATCATCCCCCAATTCCCCTATGTGCATGAATCCCTTAGCAGTCATATTCCATCGTCATCACACATTTGTCCTACAAGAACATTTTTATCTAGGTACCCAATTCTTTCATAAACCTTCCCCACATACCCTTAAATAAATACCTCTCTATGAAACTATATGATTGGGTACAATCTACTGCAAATTCCATAATATAACCCCATATTATGTTATTCTACCAGAAATCAACTACACACGAAGTAGTATTACTTACAAAATTCAATTGTCTTACCAACTTAGGGGTCCAATTCCTCATGGCTGTATTTCAGTATCTTCCAGTATTCTCCACTAACCTTTCTAACCATTCAATTAAAATAATTGGAAATTCACCAAATAAAATATCATACATCTCTGTGAACACATACCTTTGCAACCATTGTTTGTATCTCATCCGATGGTTTTTATTCTCTCCTAAGGAAAATTCTTTCTCCTTCCTTTCCATCCATTTGACGATCTCTTTCTTAGTCAGACTCCAAAACATTCCCTCAATTACAGATTCTGGGTCCCGACAATGAAACCATTTATTGGTGTGCGATTATAAGACCCTAGGTCCAGTATAATCAACCAACAAAACCCTTCAGATACTATCCATTTCGACATAACCTACATGCAAGTGAAGTCTCATTCAAGGTATCTACTGGGGCTGCAGGAACCAAGTTTTTGTAGGGATGAGGGAATGTGAGGCTAGCATCATATCCATTATTTTTTACCCACCTTGTGCGCAATATCTTTATTCATATCCTTTGATTATTTAAAAAAATCTATTGTGCAGAACCCTTATAACATAGACTGAAACATAAGTAACCCATCGTATCATTTATTGTTACTATGCATAAATCATATAGTAAAAAAATATATACTAATCATGCATAAAAAAAACATCCATGAGAAACCACATCAAATGACACATTTAAACACATGATTTAATGTGGTTCACCCAATCCTTGGGCTACATTCACAACGACTGGATTCTATATTAATCTTCATGCAATAATCACCTCAAGCCTACACACCGTGCTTATAATAGATACACCATATTATATCCTCAATCTATCCTAGACACTCTGCAACTCACGCCTCTCTCTTCAAAATCTCTCCAAAATCCTAAGTAAGGATTCTCCCGCATAAGCAACCTAATATCCCATTTTCAACAGCCTATTCTTCCCCAACCCATTACATATTTATACATAAAGTTAGGGCTCATAACCCTAATAGTTTATCCCTAAAATCCTAATATGTCCTAGCTATTTTCCTTTTATTTTCACCAACATGTTGCTTTTCCTTCCTTTGCGTATGCATGCTTCTTTTCCTTCCTGTGCGTCTACATGCTGCTTTTGCATGCATCACTGTTGTTATTATTGCTTTTGTGCATGCTTTGACCTTGCAAACTGCTCCCTTTTCTGTTTTTTCTTGCACTCTTTAAAACTTGTTTATTCAAAATGCATGTCCAACAGGTGGTAAGGAAGAAGATTGTTGAAATTTGCATGTGTGTTGATTTTAGGTATTTTAACTGAGTTAGCATAAAATATAATTACCCTTTTCCCAATATGGAAATGCTCCTTCAACAAGTTACAAGGTCTGTGTTAATGTCAATGCTAGATGGGTTTTTGGGTTACAACCAAGTCCTGGTAGAAGAAGAAGATAGACCAAAAATAACATTTGTAACACCATGGGGAACTTATAATTATGTCATAATTCTATTCGAATTAAAAAACGCAGGTGCCACATTCCAGAGAGAAATGGATTACACTTTCAAAGATTTCATCGGAAAGTTCATGGCTGACTACCAAGATGATTTAAAAGTTTATTCAAAATAAAGAGAAATACATATTTAACATGTCAAAAAGATTTTTGAAATATGCAAAATATATGGTGTATCATTAAATCCAAAAAAACATTTGTTTGTTGTAATGAAAGGAAAGTTTCTAGGACATATTGTAAGTAAAGGAGTGTATATTGACCCAAAAAGAATAAATTACCTTAATCCTCCCACATCAACAAAGGGAGTACAATCCTTCTTCAAGAAGATAAATTTGGTTCGAATATTTGTCCCCAATTATGATACCATTTTCAAACCTATAAACAAGTTAATAAAGAAAGATCAAAAGTTTGAATGAACATCATAAATTCAAAAGGGTTTCACAGAAGTTAAACAAGCCATTACTACTACTCATGTTCTTGTTATCCTAGATTTTGATAAGGAGTTTATACTGTATTTTTTTCCTCGGATGAAACCAATGCTTCTATACTTACTCAAAAAAATCAGAAGCAAGAATAACTCCCAACTCATTTCATGAAAAAAACACTTCATGATTATGAATTGAATTATTCAATCATTATAAAACAAGCATTGTCTCTAGTCAAAGCGATTTCTCATGTTATGACATCTATTCTGTCAACTCATGTTATTGCTTATGTTCCTCATTCACCAATCAAAATTATTTTGAATCAACAACTTAGAGAAGGAAGATGGGAAAACAGGTTGGCCAAACTTCAAGAACCTGACTTAGAAATCAAACATTTAAAAGTTTTCAAAGGACAGGGTTTGTGTAAATTCATGACAGGGATTGAAGCTTTAATCATTCCTCCTCCCAATGGGTTTGGTGTTATAGTCCAAAGAAAAAGTTTGGATAATTATGAATGGTATAAAGACATAATCATTTATTTAAAATCTGGTCAGTTCCCCCCCCTCAAAAAAAATGTCCTCAAAATAAAGAAGAACTTTGAAAATGAAAACAAATCATTATGTTCTAGTATCCAGAGTATTATTTAGACAAACTTTTGATGGTGTATAATTGCTAAGATGTTTGGAAAATTCAAAATCTAAAGAAGTGATTCGAGAATTTCACAATGGGGTTTGTGGAGGACATTTCTCACCAATTGTAACAACTCAAAAAACCATTCAAGATGGTTTTTCTTGGCCAAATATGTTCAAGGATTCTTATGAATTTGTTTGTAAATGTGTCCCATGTCAGATTTTCTTGGGAAAAATGAAAAGAGTTGCAATGCCACTACAAAATTCCATGGTGGAGCAACTGTTTTGTCAATGGGGTTTAGATGTGATTGGTCCTATAAATCCCAAATATAACAAAGGTCATTCATATATTATCATAACAGCTGACTATTTTAAAAAATGGCAAGAAGTTGTAGCTATGAGAAATGCAGACTCAGAACAATTAATTCATTTCTTGAAAGAAAATGTTTTGTCTAGGTTTGGTGTCGCATAAAAATTTATAATAGAAAATGGCTCAATTTTTATTGGATCAAAATTCACAAAAATATATGGTCAATATGGAATAATAATGGAAAATAATCCAATTATTACCCTTAGGTAAATGGATTAGCAAAACCAACAAACAAGACATTGATTCAAATCATCATGAAAACTATTGAAGCTAATCATAAGAATTGACATAACAATTTAATAGATGCACTCTAGGAAAGTCCTCTAACTCCAAAGGATAGTACAAGGCATTCTCCGTATATTTTGGTATATGAAAAGGAAGAAAGATTACCTTTGCACGTTGAATTGAATGCATTGACACTAATTTTAGATGGTGAAGAAAAGGAAGTAAAATCACCAATACAGAGAAGATATAATGAGCTCCTGCAACTAGAAGAACAAAGAGAAAAAACAATATTAGCAATAAATAAAAGGCAAGAAGTGGTGAAGAAATATTTTGATAAAGGTACAACTTCAAAGGATTTTCAAAAGGATCAGTTGGTTTTGTTGTGGAACAAAGCGAAATAAAAACTATCATTCCATACAAAGTTTGAATCTCTCTCGATTGGTTCATATAAAATTGAAAAAGTAATTGTTTATAATTCATACTTGCTCAAAGACATGAAGGGAATAATTGATTCGTTGCTTTTCAATGGGAAACATATGAAACATTTTTTCTGTTGACTCCTCCTTAGTAAAAAAACTTTGTACATAGTATTTCTTGGTACGCCTTGTACATATTTTTAGTTTTGTTTTTCTTATTTTCCATGACTCCATTTGGCCCAATGGAACATGATTATGGGTTCTCAGCAACCTGCAAGGGGTCATTGTCCCAAAGTTGGAGCCATATGTTGATCCATATTTTTATCAACTTGGTGTTTTCATCCAACCACCCATAAGTTTTTCCTTATCCTTTATTTTTGTTTTTTTTCCTTTGTTTTTTTTTCTCTCCTATCAAAAAATTTCCAACACTTAGCCATTTTTCAAACAATTTAGAGTGGGGGAAGCAAAAGTCCCAATTCCATAGGTCTACAAGTCCATTGGTACGTATTTGCACATTATACATTTTTCACCTCTTACCTCCACATCCTCCATAATTCACTTTCACTTTTTTATACTTAGTCATTTCTCGAAAATACGGATGCATAGATACATATCATCTATCAACTTGCTTGAGTCTCTAAGTCCACAGATTCGTAATACCACATTCACCAAAATGCACTTGTCACTTTTTGTTCCCCAAATTGTTCCTTTTTCACTTTTTAACACTTCGTCAATTTTCACAAAAGTGGATGTGGAGCTACATACTTCCCATTAACCTTTTTCCTTGAGTCTCTATGTCCACAAGTCTGCAAGTCCGCATTCTCCAAAACACACCTTTTTCAATCCACAAAAACACATTTTTCAATACTTAACCATATTTTCAATCTCAATGCAGACCTCCTTATCCTTCCTCATATTCATGTTCACAGGTCCGCAAGTCTGTATTTCTGTGTTATACATTTAACACTTCCCATTCTTAATTTTTCACCTTGAAACTTAATGTTTTCCACTTGCCATGACATCACATCACCACTTCCCATCACATTTATTGTCCCCGCCACATCAATTTCCACTTGTATAAACATAATACCATTATTAAATTCACTATACATCGGTTAAAGCTTGGAATAAATTTAGATCTCTTGTAAGTCGACAATATTAAAATCAAGATTTATGATTGATTGAATTATCAATATAATACATGGTGAAATAAAATAAAATAAAATATATCAATCTGTAAGAATCGACAGTAGCACCACCTTTTTGTCAAGGGAAAAAAATATGTCAAGTAAGAAAAATGAACTATATTGTGAAGATACACTGAACACATTGGGGTGTGAGAATCAAGAGTTTCAGTGGTCTAGAGCCTACAATTTCTACAAATATCTTTCTCCGGCCGAGAAGAAAACAAACCTAATCTGCATTTTAGGAATAAAATTGGTAGTTTGTGTTCCAGAAGTGACATAATTCAAAGAGATTATTCAATGGTGCACATAAAACTTCATCTCTGAATGGAGAATAATTCAATTGCAAGGTCATCAACCCATCTATATATAGCTCCTTCAAAATTATCCAAAATGATATGACTCCCTACACCTACCATGCAATTCAAAAATGAAGAGGCCGACGAATTAATGAAACAACATAAAGGGGGAAATAGGTTTATAATCAATTACTTGGAGGACCCAACCAGTAACCTCAGTACTTCCAGGATTGAGGTAACTTCATTAAAAGACCTGTACAAATCATTTCTAGGGTTGTTCACCCATATTATTGGTCTAGAATCCTCTATGTTTATATCAAGAAATTTTGTATATGCGCTGCACTATGATTTGCATTAAAAATACATTATTGATTGGGGTTATCTTATCTCAAATGAAATATATTTTCAATTGAATAAACTCAAAAGGAATTGAAATTTTTACATGAATTCTTACCTCACTTTTTCCATTGCTTATGGCCATGTGTTTGAAGACTTTCCAAGGGAAAAACATGTTGATTTTAAATTGGAGGCAATATATGCATGGTATTCAGTCTTGTCTAGGGATAAATCTCAAAACAATTTTTAATCAGTTCATAACAACTTCATTTCATAATTCAAAAAATTAATTTTTGGTCATAGTACATCGAGACTATCCCTGGAAGCAACTACCTTTCTCTCTAGGAAAGGAGCTTATGAAATGTCTGAGGAATTTACTATTATCAGATTGTTTGGTAGTGAGGAGAAGCCTTTCCTTTTACCATTCTACGTATCGGATAAACTCTTTATTGAAGAAATGTGCAGACAATACAATACTTGGGCCCAATTCCTCCATGATAAGAGGAAAAAACAATTCATACCCCTATCATGGAAAAATGGGAAATTTACTGTGAAGCATATAACCCACCTTGATGAATTGGTAGGACAACATGAAAAAATGGGCTTGAAGGAAGCTGAATTTGTTGAGGGTTTTGACCCAGACAACAAATTCACTGCACATATGGAATTAGTAGGGTATTCTTCACATTTCACTAAAATTTAATAGCTTCATGAGGGTGGAAGAGATAATTTAGATCTCCATGAAATGGAGGCCTACCAAGTTTCAAATGTCACATGATAAATAAACAACACCAATTAAGGACACAAAAAACATGACAAGGAAGTGACAAATCAAAATCCTAATTCACCAACAACATTCCATCGAGAACGAAGAATAAAAACAGTGGAATGGAGACCAAAAAGACATCATTTGGAGGGTCAAACAATGGTGGAGATACATACCCACTGAGGATAAATATAAAAAAATCACATATTACATATACTCCTATGAAAATAAAAAGGAATACATCATCAACATGGTTAAGCATACCTGAATTCCAAGAGAGTCCTTGTGCAATGGACATGGATGAGCTCATTGAAGAACTTAGCTAGTCCGCACAAATATTATTGGAGATGAGGGAAATTTTTGATGCTATGATTACTGAGGATCCTAACATATTTGAAGAGGAATATGTTACTTTGCACCACATGGCCTATAATCATGAGACTAGGAAATTGTTACTGGAAAAAGTAAAAACTGAGAATTAAAGGTCATCGAAAAGATGGAAATCTTCAATTGATTTTGATGGAGTAGCACTGTAAAAAATTACAGACTTCTACAAATCTATTGGAGAGGTCTTGAAGCAATCAATTGATAACATGTAAAAATAAAATTCCGAATTGAAGAGGAGGATAAAAGAATTAGAATTTTCCTTGGTATTAGGACCATTGTTTCCCAAACCTTTGAGTTCAACCCAACCTACACTTGTGTTAGAGGATACCTTGGCAAGAAACACAAAATACAAAGGCTCATCAAGCTTATTGCAACCTATAAGAAAATATGTTGGTGATTCCATACAAAAGAGAATTGATGTAATCCAAGAAATTTGGGAGATTGCCCAAAGTATTGCTAGATTTTCGTCTAGAATACAAAATTTCAAAGAGTACTTGCAAAAGGACTTAGAAAATGATGAAGAATTCTTCAAGGAATATGTAAATACATTTTCATCTAAGTTCTCAAGATTAAATGAATCCCAAAGGAAAGAACAAAAAATTCCTTTGCCTTACCAGATGAAGCAGATCAATGCATGTTGGCTAAGAAGAATCCAAAAATTAAAATAAATGATAAACGAAAGCAATGTCTTAAGAAATAAAAAGAGTGATTTGTTTCTTAAACTTGTTGGCCTTACTAAAGAATCAAATTGTCCCAATTTATTGATGGATACCATGATTTTATCAAAATAATCTTTAATGAGACAGGTTAATGGATTAAAAGTTGTTTGGGAAAATGAATTTATCGAAACTATAGAGTTTTCTGAAGATGAAGTTGAAAAACGGTTAGTTTGGTATATCAACACGAATGATGAAGTGGACAACACGTTGCATCAAAGAAGGATATGAGGGAATTTTAAAATCAACTATTTGAAATTAAAACTAAGAATGAAATTATTGTGGCACCTTTAAGGGAATACACTTAGTGGTTGAAAAATGAATTAATCAGAATTATTGAACCAAAAAATCAAGAATTAGTTACATCCATTATGCCACCTCAACCACAACATACACCTATAAAGGAATCAACTACATGCAAGTAAAGGTTATGAGTACTTTCCATCATAGTGAGTCAAGCAACTACCTTGTCCCCCTTTTTTCTATCTTTATTCTACAATCATTTGTCACATTTCCTTTATTTCCCAATATTCACTGAAAACCAGGCTAACCCTTGATTGTTTTTCTCTCATCTTCCATGTATTTTCATTTTATGGTCTGCGGGAGACAATCCCAGTCCTCTTTGAAGGGAGAACACATACTTTTTCTTTAAAGACATTTATTTTGTATTTAAAGACTTATATTATTTTTGAGACTCCAAGAGAACTACTTGGGATACTAAATTATTGTATTCTCAAAGACTTTGACCTGTAGCTTGAGTTTCCAAATGTTTTATCCATCATAGTATTTTTGGTGTTTAATGGAATGATCATTTAAATTTGTCTTATATGTGCGACCCATCTTTATTGTCTCTTTACTGTGGATATATTCTTTTATTGTCTTGATAAATTCTATGATAGAAATGCCAAGCTTTTATTTATCATACTTACTTGGTTTATCCATGTTGTAAAATATTGTGTATATATGGTTTCTTTTTGAAAGGTATCTGGTCCCTATCTCAAATACTGTTTTGAATAAGAATTTTAGTTTTTACAAAATATGGTCCTTCTCAGATTTTGTTATAAGTTTATAAGAAAAAGAGAAGTACCACCTCTTTAAAATTTAAGGGGGATTCCTATCCTCGTGAGGTTGACCTTAATACCGTAAAATAGTATTTTAGATCAACAACAACATAAATCAAAAGAAATATTAATCAAGATAAATGAAATCAAATGAAAAAATGAAACACACCACACTTCATCCATCATTGGATATTTATTACTCTATATCCACCATGGTTGTAAATAAGGTTGTGTTCAAATTGAATTTTTCTACAACAATGCTCTGTTTGGTATATAGAGAATCCAATGAATGAATATTAAAAAGAGAAATGTGTTGGCCCTTGACCAAGTTTTGAGGAAATATTGGTCGTGTTTGACCACTTTTGGGACTTCAACAGGCTGGTCGAAGATGGAGTGCCCAGGTGGAGCAAAGATTGCAGGATATCACTCATTTTGTGGGCTTGTGGACCCAATAAGGGTTTATTAGGGTTTATGTAACAGGTATGGGATGTCAGCCCATGGGTTTACCCATGTTTAGGCGTCTTTGTAAATGTATAAAGAAGTAGCTAAGTGATGTAAGAAGAAGTAGTGTTAGCTATGTGCACAATATGTTTGGCTTAGTGCAAGAGATTGGAAGTTGCTTTGTGCAATCTGGCTATGTAAAGTAAGTCTTTGTGCTATTAAGGAGTTGGCTCTGTGCCTTGACCTGATTTCGGGGAAGGTGGATCTAGTGCGATGTGCACAAATCACCTGTCCACTGTGGAGTTGGGATCTATGGATTTGTGCACATGAGCAGATGAATGTAAGAATATCGAAGACTAATAAAGAAGAAGAAGAAGTTGGTGGACATAGCCCCACACTGGGGTGAACCACGTATATCCTGTGTCTTGATGTGCTTTGTGCGATGTTTTTTATGTGGTTATTTGCTTAGTTTTGTTGTTATTATGTATAATGAATGCATATGATGTTGTATATTAGTGCTTAATGGTGTAAATGAATGCGAGATATGAACTGATGCTATGTGATAAGAGGTTTTAAGGGCTTGATCTTGATTGTTACTACGTTGATTTGTAATAAGGTTTTTATCCGCGTTGTGAATGAGATTCAAGAACTAATGCATATTGTTGTTTAAGTGCACTATTAAGTATAGTAATCACATATCCATGTCCTGACTTGGTTGTAGACACC
>ML780864.1:357946-425789 GCA_009831015.1 Picea engelmannii | reverse complement strand
TCTTGAGAATATAACTCAGAGTTTCAGATATTCATCTTGATCCAAAACCCCAACCCATTATTGAGAAAATAGTTTCCAAAAAGATTGAGTTACCAGGCGTCTCTGACTTACAGCCTAGGAGAGTTTCCTGGAGTGATAACACCTTTATCATAAAATTAGATTTATCTAAGGCATATATCAAGATAGATTGTCTTATCTAAGGATTGATGATTTACATGTTGGCTTCTCATGTGAATTTGTTAATTGGGTGGATGGATGTTATTCATTTGTTTCTTCCTCCTTGTTGATTAATGGCTCTTCCTAACATTTATTCTAGTCCTCCAAAGGTCTAAGGCATGGCTTCCATCTCTCACCTCTTTTGTTTCTTCTTATATAGGAAGTTTTAAGCAGATGCATCCTTCATGAAAGAGGTAATGGTAGATTGAAATGTATCAAAATGGAAAACCATATATCATTAACGAAATGAGTTTTCATAGATGATGTATTCCTTTTGGTGATAGTTCTTTGAGGGATGTAAAAGAAATTCATTGTTCTTTGGAACTATATCGTAAGGACACTATGTTAATGGAGGTAAATGAGCATAAATCATAGATATTGTTTCATAGAGTGGTATAAGGTCAAATTTGAGCTATAAAAGGACTTATCACCTTTCAAGAATAATATTTTTAGTTAGGGTTCAAATATATATGGTTTCAATTGAATCCCAATGAGTATGCATTCATGGATTGGCTATTTCTTTATGCCACGATTAAGAATAGGGTTAATCCTAGCATACTATATGAATTTATGTTGGTGGAAGACTAACAATGGTGAAGGTGTTGTTCAATGCTATCGGTGTTATTGGTATTCCCTTGCATACATTCCTAAATGAATTCTGCATAATATTAGTAGGAATATATTTATCCTCCTATTTATTGGGAAGAGTGATAAGGAGAATATGACTTTAGTTATATGGGATCAATTAGCAAGGCCTAATATGGAAGGGGGTAGGGTCTCAAGAATATATTTCATTTCTCCGAGGCTCTTACTGCTAAAAGTTTATGGAACTTGATGGATGGTACAGGTCCATGAAAAAAGTTTCTTATCCATAAACACATTCATCCTCTATCAATATTGGAATGGATTAGGGATATAAACAAAAGTGTGATAAGTGCTTAGATTCTATCAAAATATTTATTCCAAACCTTCCCTCTAGTGGGGAAGTGGCTAGCTTGGAGATCGAGAATGGTAGGAGTGTTAGATTGGGGGTAGACTCATGGAAATGTATTCAAGTTGTTAATGAAACTATCATTGTATTTAAGAGATCTCAATATAACATCCTTAGTATATGTTATGGATGTTAACAACCAAATGTTACGGGGAGGGGGGTGGAAGAGGTATAAAACCATAGGGTTGGAGAAATATGAAGTGATTATTTGGGAAGAGTTTGTGCATAAATTGACATCTAGTAATATAATTCTCAAGGAGGAGGAGGAGGAGGACAATTTAGTATGGAATACAAATCATATTGGAGGGTTCTATAATAAAAGTTAGGGTATGAGGTGATGTTCCCCCATCATTAGGATCAAATCAAGAAATGGTGGTGGAAAAAGGCCTAGAAGGTTAGAGATCCATTAACATGCATGGAATTGTTTTCAATGGATCTCTCAAATAAGGTCCTTACCTATGAAAAATTTCTTAAAATTTCCTTAGAAGGTTTGAGCAGGTTCCCTCTCTACAAATGTTCTTTTTAGATAGTGTATCATATTCTTTTTGGTTGCCACCACTCATTCAAATTTTTGGATGCATCCTTCACACTTATGGTAAAGATTGATAGATGGAGTTCCTAATCCTTATAGGAGGAAATTGAGTCTTGGTTGTGGGGGGGGGGGGATATTATAGGGATTTGAAGATTTTCCACTAATTGTATGCTGGGAATTATGGAGAAAAAGGAAGTAAGGGAAGATATCCCCCATACATGTATTATGTAAAATTAATTATGCTTTTGATGGGTATAGGAAGGGGATTTCAATCAAGATGTTGAGGGTTTTTTTTAAATATGCAAGTATAGGACTTAGGGTTATTTTTATCACATTTCTAAAGGTAAATTGGGTAGTTGTGAGGTGGGAAATGTTATGCATATCTTAGAGTTACATTCGTTCTCCTACTCTTGTGGATTAGGGTGTGGTACTAATAACATGATAGAGGTAAATGAAGTCTTTGTGTTAGTGGAAATCACTTTCAAAAAGGGCATTCAATAAGTACAATTATTTGGGGATTCTCATATGGTTGTGGGATGGATTATGGGGTAGAGAAGAAACCTCAATATGAGATTAGAGCATCTTGTTAAGAGGGTCAAGGAAGATTTGAATAATATGGAAAGTTGTACAATTATTTGGGGATTCTCATATGGTTGTGGGATGGATTATGGGGTAGAGAAGAAACCTCAATATGAGATTAGAGCATCTTGTTAAGAGGGTCAAGGAATATTTGAATAATATGGAAAGTTGTTTTATGTTATCATATTTTTAGAGAGTTAAATGGTATTGTATATGGATTATCAAAGTGGGTAGTGAATTCTCTAGTGGGCCTAGTGGAGAGATTCATCGAGTCGAGGGACTTTGAACACAATGTTATTATGCTAGGTACATCTTTGTCTAATGATTGTATCTGGGTAAATGGATATATATTTTTCTTTTATTTCATGATACGTTTTAAATATGACCACACATTGGATTATAAAATTTCCATGGTTATGTTTGAAATCTTTTTGTGGACATTTATAGTTCAACACTATTTTGAGTTTCAATTATTAGTATAATTGTAGAGCTAGAAGTAATTTTTTTCACCGTTTCTTTTTGAAATAAATGATTTATGATTTTTTTCTTTGAAAAAGGGTATTTATAATAATGTTTAATTAATACATATAATACGTTTCTTTTATTTCATGATACGTTTTAAATATGACCACACATTGGATTATAAAATTTCCACGGTTATGTTTGAAATCTTTTTGTGGACATTTATAGTTCAACACTATTTTGAGTTTCAATTATTAGTATAATTGTAGCTAGAAGTAACTTTTTTCACCGTTTCTTTTTGAAATAAATGATTTATGATTTTTTTCTTTGAAAAAGGTATTTATAATAATGTTTAATTAATACATATAATAACTAATATATAAATTAATTATATTTAAAATCTAAAGTGTATTGAATATATATAAGATGTGGGTCACTTTTCAATATGTCGATGATATCTTCTAGTATAAAGAACCAAATGAGCATTGTATGGAAACCATTACATGCTTTTGACACCATCAATGGTCTCTCACTCCTTTCCAATATAAAAGATGCAATAAATAACATTTGGGGCTTGCAATTAGATGCAATATTTATGGCTAGAATTGGATCACGATGCATAATGTTTGAAACCACCAAACAAGTGCTACAAAGGGAATACTTGTTCCATGAGTGTCATATGGGGACCATTAAACACTTTTGACATCATTGATGGGTCTATGTCCCCTAGTAATGAAGTTATAAGGATGGAAACACACATCTTAGGGATTGTAACATGCCTCTACTATTCCTAGTTGACCACCCACTTGCTTTGCAACCACTAATTAGGGCTTATAAAGGGAATATTTGTGTCAAGAGCATTGTATAGGTGATATTAATTTTTTTTCCAATATATAGTGGGTATTGGGCACTTGTTAATGGTTTGAGGATGATAACAATCATATTTGGCACTATAAGAAGTGTTTACGACTAGTACTAGGCCATGTAATGTTGTGTCTAAAGTCACACCCAATGAACAAAATGAAAGTGGTCACCAACAATGTAATGTTTTGGTATTCATTATTATGGAATAAAACACCAAACTTAAATGTAAAGATATTATTTTTGTATCATATCTTATCAATTCATTGTTGTAGTATCTTATTAGTTTGATAGTAGAAATGTTAAGTATTTTATTTTTAGAAAGGTAATGGGATACCCAAAATTTTGTTTCTTTAATATTCAATTACTCTTTTTTCACTTGTGAGATCAAAGTCCTAGAGAAAAGGTGTCGTGGTCGATAGAATTAGATCCATTGGTATAAACTAGGAATGGCTTATGGATAGTTTCAAAAGAAAATTGGGAATGACTTATTGTTTCACGGGGACATGAAAACTCTTTAGCCGGGGGTGATGGTTGGCCATAAATATTCCATGTTTTGACACTCCTATTCTCCAACATTTGCCTCATTTTACTTACCTTTTGACCTCAGAATCAAACCTTTTGATGGAACATGCTAGGTTTTGACATTAGGTATACTTGGTCATATTTTTTGAGCATTTGAATGTTTAAGTAGAAGAATTCTATATCATTTGACTATTGTTATGAGTGATTGTAGATTTATATCAAAAAGATCGACTGCACAAGATGCAAGTTGAAAATCGACTGCAAAAGCTACATAACAAACATCTGTTGCAAAAGATGTAGATGGTGAGTTGCTACAAGATACCTCCAACAGAATGGAAATATATACCACTCTTTCCATTGAGATTCCGAGGATAGATTACCTAGTTAAAATATGAAAGTATTAGAATGTAACCATGCACTTTGTTTTATGTAGAAAATAAAAATCGTTATGTATTTTGGATCGATGGTTAGGGCAACCCCAAACTATGTAAGCACACACCTATGGTAGAGACAAAAGTCTTGCGTATTTTGGGAGTGATGATTAGGATGACTCAAATCATAGATTTGTAGCATAATCATGGTTTATTATTGGCACCTGATATTTTGTATAAAAGGGGCCTCTGCTACAAAGTGAGATAACTAGTTTGTGTGGATTTATGAACTTGTTGGCGTGCGCGTGGCTGTAAGACCCTAAGTTCGATTTATATTGACCAACAAAACCCATCAAACACCAACCCTTTTAACATCACCTGCATGTAAGTGAAGTATCACCCGAGGTATCTATTGGGGCTATAGGAACCGAGTTTTTGCAGTAGTGAGGGAATGGGAGGTGATCATCTTGGTTATTCTCACTTGTCTGTCCTATAAGCGTTATTTTATATTTAGGTTACTTAGTGAATTTGGTTATGTATTACCACTATACTTCATATTTCACCATAAAACAAGTACTGTAACATTCATACTATTATGCAATTATCACACAGAATATAAATTTAGTCTAACATGCATTGACAAAGAATCCATGATCAATCACATAAAAGACAAACAAACACAGTAGGTAAAGTGGTTCACCCAACTTTTGGGATACATCCACAATGCATGGATTCTTTATTATTCTTTTTGTAATTGTCTTAGGCTTGCACAGTGTGCTTACAAAGATACATCATGCTATATTTTCCTTCAACTAGCCTAGCCGCTTTGCAGTGCAAACCTCTCTCTCTCTCTCTAACATCTCCTTAACATTCAGACATAGATTCTTATTTCTTACAAAACTCTCAACTCCTTGGAACTAAAAGAGAGGAACTCTAAAATGAGGAACCACTCAGGAGGAACCCCTATTCTCCCAACCCATTACATATTTATACATGATTTTTAGGGCTTAAAACCCTACTTTTCTCACCCCCAAAACCCTGTTACAATTCCTGACAACTCAAGTTGACTCGCTAATCGAGCTTGCTTTTCCCTCTTTTCCTTATGCATGCTGCTTTTGCGCTCTCACTATTGTTCTTCCTTCTTTTGCGCATCCTTCTATCTTTATCACATCAGGCCCTCATCATTCCTTTTCAACCACTTTCTTCTCTTGCTTTCTTCTATGATTTATACCTTTACTTTATTCCTCTGATTTATTCCTTTTTTTACACATTGTACTCCTGAATGTGCTTCAACTGTGCACTCTACTCTTGCCTTGTCTTCTTTCTTCTTTTGCTTCTGTGCACATCTTCCATACTTAGGATTTTCATGAATATTATTTCCTCATTTTCTGTCCAACATGCACCCAACACTCACCTATGGCTTGTCTCAAGCCACTTACTCTTGTTTCTTGCTCCTCCATGCTTCAATGAAAATTTGGGAGGCTTCCTTTGTTTCCACAATCTCCGCTACACCCTATGCAATCAGGGTTGTACTCTTTTCTTATTTTTCAAGCGCTGCTTGCTTCACCTTTCCCTCTGCAGTGGCTAGTTCTCCCATCGCCTTCAATGCTTCTTCTTGCAATGGTCCTAAGTGCTATTTAAGGATCTTCTATTGTTCCCTCATCTTTTCAACTTCCACGTATGACTTCCTCTGTGCCAAAATGGTCTTCATTTGTTCAGCCGGTGGAAGGGTGTTTATACTCTTTTATGCTTTCTGGGCCTTTTCCTGCGCTTCCCTTAATTTCACGTCCACAAACTTCATCTCTGGATCTTCAACCATATCTATCCATATTTGTGAACTTTCCCCACAGCTTTTTTCGCATTCTTCCTCCAAATTTTTTATTTTTTCTACAACTGTCATCACAGTTATGTCTCTTCCTACTCTTTCCTCTGGTGGGGTTCCCGACATACTACACAATTCTAGGTCTTCGATCCTCATGTGGAATCCTTTGATGACTTTGCCAATTTTCAAGACTTTTTCTTCCATAGTAGTCTCTACTACTATTGGTACTTCCATAATTTCCTTGTTCAATTTCTGGACGACCGCTTGTGTTTTCTATGCCATTATCTCGACTTCATCCTTTTCCTTTAAATCTTTCCCGACTCTTTACTAGGTCTCATTATTTTACTTTCTCACTCCTTCAACTTGCCCTTCCACTTCGCTCTTCTACTGTAGAGAAATTTCATACTAATTTTGTAATTGAGCCCATTCATCCATGACTTTGGTCATTTACCAATGTGCTTCATCTCCTCGGATCCTAATCTCATGCAAAATTCCTATTTGCAAGATTTGTAATATGTGTATAGGCATATGTGACACCAATATGTTCAAGTGGTTTAGTGTCTTCATATGTTCTTGCAGTTTGGGTGTTGGGAACACGAATGCATCTATCCTGATTTGTAACATTTTGCACCCAACTACTAACTCAATCAAGACTAGATGATCAACAACTACTTCCTCCACCAAAATTTTGGACGATCCTCCCTCTGATATGTGCTTTGGTGTTATTCTGGCTACTTCCAAGTGTTTTTTTGATGCTACCAACTAATCCTGCACCTTCTGGTGTTTTTCTATTTGTTTCCTCATAGTTTCCTTAATGAATTCTTCTACAACATCCCGTACTTTCTATCTGAATCGGTCCATGTCATCATTGGTCAAATTATAGACTGGGGTTACCTTGTGTGCTTTCGTCTTCTTGCGCGCACCTCCTACTGGCTCCTTCCCATTATATTTGTGTTTCACTCCTTCCATGGGGACTGTGGATTTCGGTTCTCCTGCTGGTGGTCCTAGCATATTTCCTGCACTATTTTCCTGGTCATTCCCTTTCCCTTCATCCAATTATTCTTCATCTTTATCCTCTTCCTCTTCCAGGTGGCCCGTTTGTTCTGTTGGGGTTTTCCACCCATCTTCCCAATAATTCAAAATCAAGCATACATCCTCTGATGTTAACTTGTAGTTGGTAGGCAACCATTGTCGTGCATGGTCCCTTTTTGCTTGAATATACATATGGTGCATCCCTACTTTGAATCGAGCAATGTAGGTTTCTACCATATCATTTGTGATGTGCGGTGTATGTTCGATGATGTACCTGATCGTATCAAAGTATACAAAAAATGTAACATTGTTTCCAGTTTTCCTCTTTTTTGGGGGTTTATGCCACAAGTTGGCATACCGCGAGGCCATATTACCTCTCCCAGTTGTTCTCATGCATTGGTAATAACCCAGGTCCTGCCACCAGTGAAATCAAAATAAGAAGACATGTGTAATGAAACTTTTTTCCTTTATCCCGAGACTCTATATATTCTATCAAAAATTGATTTACCAAGAAGGTGGACCAATTCATTTGTACCCCTTCTGAGGATTTTTTTGCAGCTACGATTACTGCAGTCAATACTTCATCCTTATGGAACTTTCACAACAATTTGCAGGCCAACACCTGCATTGCAAACCAGACCCCTTCAACGTTGGTGTTCACGACATCCAACCCCCTTTTTCCCCTAAAGGTGTGAACCTTCTCCTTCATGGATTTTGATAGGGCTCTCTCCCCTACTTTTTTGAACAAGGCGGTCGAATCCTCTCCTGCTTTTTGTAGCCCTGTGATCCACACAATTAATGTGGCATCAATTGACACTAGTGGGTCAAGTCAAAATGTTCCTCCATGGATGGAAATGAGTAGTAACTTGACATAGGCATTTATTTCCATGTTATTTCCAAAATGGGGAATGTCCATTAAGTTCAATATCCATGACTTCTCCAACCCTATTTCCCACATTTGTGTTTCCAACAATATTGCTCCTGTTCTTGGTACGCTTTTAGTGCACAAGTACTTTTTCCTCGCCAGCTCAGGAAACTTTTTCTCATCCTTGATATCGTGATCACCGAACTTCAAAGCGACAATATTTCCTATCATGTCTCCTTCAACACTTACACCAGGTGGGATTACTGGTGTAGCCAGTGGGTATTTTCCATTTGCAAGTACTTTCACTTGAGGCACGTTGTCTTTCTGCAGTGGTATATAGTCCTTGTGGAAATTTTCTTGTGATGTCGAAGCTTCATGTATTTCCTCTACCTATGATGCAATTGATTGGCATTTCGATTGATTTCGTGTTGTTGTTGATAGTGCTCCAACTTTCAGACGTGCCATTATTCTATGAGATATGTTTCTTTACTTGATTTTTGATGGTTTTGGTGCGGCTATAGTTCGGCTCCGATTCATCTTTGGTTTTCTCTGTATGCTCACAACTTGTAATAACAATGACTAAGTCTTGATGATCCTCAAATTTTTTTGTGTCAGCTTGCCAGTTGTTCATATCTCTTCACACCTTAACTAACTTTTCCAATCTTCCAACAGGGTTGATGAATGGTTAAATAAATGTGGATTTATTACGAAATCCGTCGTTGTATTTTTTCCTCATACTTCCACTCTGTTGTGATTTCTGATGGATTTTACCATTTAATATTATACGATGTCTTTATCACCTATCATTCCCACTTCATAGCCGTCATTTCCTTGCTTTAATTCCTTGAATAGTCTTTTTATTACTCCACTACACAATTGTTCTTACTTCTACGTTTGCATACTTCGTGGTCTTTTGCTTCTATGTATTTTTGTCATAATTGGTGCAGTTTCATCCTGGAAACATGATAATCATTCCTTCTACGCAATTTCTTATTCCTTTTTACTATGTAATCTCTTTATGTTTCTCTATCTCCTTTTTATTTGTTTTTCTTCTCTTTTCTACTTTTAATATGTGTTTTTGTGTTTTTCCTTCCTACTATAGTACAATTCCTATGATACATGTGTTATGGAGCAGCTCAAATTACTATGCATAATGTCAACCGTCTCTATATAGTTTCAACCGACTCCCATTCACCATTCCCCCAAGGACTTATCCATTCAAGGTTTCCAACTACGCAACACCTACCTCTGTCACATGATAAATCACATAAGGCCCTAACCAATACATTTGAAACTTACCTAGATGTTGCATAAACTTGTTTTTGTAGAGTAATACTAAGTCTCCCACTTGGAACTTTTTTTGTTTGATGTGTCTATCATGCCATGCCTTCTCTCTTGCCTTCTGAACTTGATGATGGAAACCTATGACAAACCTATCTTCCTCAAGATGTACCAAATGTGATAATCTCTCCTCTGCTATGTGAGAGTCTGAAAGATCATTGATCACTACAATGCATAGGCTAGCTAGAATAAAATCCATTGGCATCACTGCTTCTTTCCCATAGACCAACCTGAAAGGTGTCTTCCCTATCAAATTTTTACTTGTAGTCCTCTAAGCCCATAATATTGTAGGAAATCTTAATTTCCAATAATCTCTCCCTACGTTGCAGATATTTGTCAAAGCATTCTCCAGGATTTTATTGAAAGCTTCCAATGTCCCATTGGCCTGAGGATGATACAAGGTACTCTTTCATTGATGAATTTAAAATTCCTCAGTCAATGTTGTAATTGTTTTATTCAGAAAGTGTGTTCCTTGATCACTGAGTAATATGTGTTGACATCCAAATCATGTGACTACATTCTCAAACAAAAATATCACAACATTATCTGTGGTGCAATCTATGAATGGTGTTTCTTCTACCCATCTAGTAAAATACTTTGTCGCAATGATTATGTACCTTGCTCCCGATATTCTTGCTTGTGGATTGATTGGCCCCACAAAGTCTATGGCCCATTTATTAAATGCTTGCAACGTAGCCTATGGATTTAAAGGAATTCCATCCCTACTAGATGGCTTTCCCACTCTTTGAAATACATCACATGACTGGAAGTATTTTTTATCATCTTTGTGAAGTGTGGGCCACCAGATCCTTGTGCACAAAATATTTTGCGCAGTCGCTTTACCTGTGTAATTTCCCCATGCAATCTCGCCATGCTCTTTTGCAAGTATCATTGGTCTTTCATGTTCCAACACACATCATCTCATCATTCCATCTACACCTAACTGGCATATAATTTTTCTGCAATGAACTGATAATTCACTTCTTTAACTACCAGTTGTTTCTTCTACGAACTGTCATTTCTGATGGAGCCATTCCTATACTTAGAAACGGTATGATATCTGAAAATTATTCATCCACCATTTTGACTACAAATAGTTGTGTATTTGGTAAGATGTCATCTAAATTCCCTGCATCTTCTCCTGAAAGTATGCGCGATAGGTCATTCGATCCTGCATTCAACTTCCCTTTTTTCACCACAACCTCAAAATTATATTCCTGAAACAACAGTAGCCATATGGATAAACTTCCCCCCAAAACTAGCTTGTTCACTAAGTATTTTAGTGTAGAGTGGTATGTATACATCTTAAAGTGCGATCCCAATAAATAATGTATGAACTTTTGTAGCGCATATAAAATTGCCAATCCTTCTCATTCTGTAGTGGTGTAATTATTCTCTGCTATGAAAAATAGTATTGCACCCAACGCTATGGATGATTCATCCACATGGACATGGAACTCCTTGTTCCAATATGGAAAGATTAAATTTTTTGTGATGACTAGTTTTTTCTTTAAGATGTTCAAACCATTTTGAAAGTCCTTGTTCCATTGGAACTTTGCTTCCTTCTTCAAGAACTTTTCCATAGGTGTTGTGATCTGTGCATAGCCTTTAATAAACTTCTTGTAATATCCTGTGTGACCCAGAGTTTCCCTCAACTGTTTAACTGGTGTAGGTGGTTCTAACTCCAGAATCACTGCAATCTTGGTCGGATCCACCAGTAATCCCTTCTTACAAACTACATGGCCCCCAAAAATGCCAAATTGTGCAAAAAAAATACACTTATTCAAATTCAACGAAATATGACACCATCTACACCTATCCAGCCTTATCCTGTGTACTTCTATGTGATCATTCAGTAGACTGAACACAGTTCAATCATCCAAATATACTTCAAGGAACTTGTGAATAAATTCTTTGAATGTCGAAACCAAAACTCTGGAAAAAACTGCAGGGGCATTCTTCAGTCCAAAGTGAATTACTATATACTGATAACTTCCCCATTATGTCGTGAAAGTAGTCTTGTACTGGTCTTCTTGCACAATGTTTATATGATGGTACCCTAATAATCCATCTGTGAAAGAACAAGTCTCTTACCCTCCCACATTCTCCAGTATCTCATATGTGAATGGTGTTGGAAATGGATCATGTAAAAATGCATCATTCATCTTCCTTAGATCCACAAAAATAATGATTACTCTTGTCTTCTTGTCTTGCACTACCATTAGACTAATCCCCTCTGATTCCTCCATGATTTCAATGATCCCTGCATCCAACATCCTATCTATTTCTTCTTTCACCTTATCCTTGTACATCGTATTTAACCTGTAAGGTCTCTGTTGCACTGGATTAACACCTGGTTTTAACATAATCTTCATCTCGCTTAAGTCCCCAAATATCCCCTTCAGTTTTGAAAATGTAGTTGGGAATAGGTCTTGATATTCAGATAGTAAGTATGCAATATTCTCTACTGTCTCATCAATCCAGTAATATCCTATTTGTGAAAACTTGGTATTTTATGTCATCCCAATGTTTACCTTGGGAATATTTATTGGATGTGTGCACATAGTGGACTCAATATCTGGCCCTTTTACTACTCTTTATCCTTCTGTTTCAGGTAATTGTAAATTCCTAGGATCTTATTGTTGAGATTTCTATGGTGAGGAGTGTTTTCATGGGAATTTGGAAAGACCACCGTACTGTCATTGGAGTGTCGACGTTTCGGATCCTAGGATATTGTTCATCATGTTCTTCCTTATCAACATTGTATCACTCCAATAACTCATGGACAATCATTGAAGCTCTATGCGCATTGAAGATTGGTACCACCTCCATCGACCCTTCTTTTGAAAAGATTTTGGTTCAAATAGCCTGTAGCACCGCATCCATTAATGGGGATTCATGTTCAAATGTAAATGTTACCTTGAATATTTGGACCATATCATCCTATATTTTTGTCTCTCTGTGTGTTTCCAGATCCAAATACCAGTTCTTCAAAATTGTATCTAGTGTATGTATAAATATGTGTGTCCATTATCTCTCTGATACTAAAATCCATAAGGTTCTACATTGCTCAATGTGACCTACTGAATCACTCTCCTCTGTATACTTCTGTGTAATATTTTCCAATTCATCACCAAATCTCACTTGCATTAGTATTCTACATTGTGACCAATCTTCCATTCCCTCTTTGTGTGCATCCCACCATTTGACTGGAGTTTCTTTTAGGACAATATCTAGTGCCAAACAAATTTGTTGTTTGGGTACCTACAACTCAAATTCCTTTACAACAAGCTTATATCATTCAATCCATCATAACTAGGTGGATCACATAACTTTGTTCCAATCCAACGCAAGAATCGGGTCATGTGTGCATATCATCTAGTTGATACTTCATGCATCCTCTATTACTAATGATCCAGACCTTCCTCTGAGTTTGATGCACATGAACATATACTTCACCAACTTACTGCACAATCTGTAGTGGGGTTAACATAATCATCCATCCGTTCAGTCATGTTATAGAGATCGTCAATTCCATTCCCTCTTATTTTCTCTATGTATCTCTTTCCTTCTGTTGGATCCAATGGTCCAGTAACATTCAAATATCCAACTTCAAATAACATTTCCATCCTCTTCATATTAATGATTTATTGATTATCAAATTCCCATTCAAGTCCCATCAATGTTGGATATGGTTGAATGTCATCTACAATCCCAATAACTTGAAATTATTCCACATTGTGTACCCCATCTATGTTCACAGGTACTCATGTTAATAAGACCAATTAGTACTATCTTGTGCTAATTTGCGAGCCTTTACTGAACAAGAGACCAGACCAACTTGGGTTTTCCCATCATCTCCCAAGTATTCTTAGGTAACACATTCACATAAGATCCAAAGTCCAAGTTAGCATTATCCACATCATATTCACCAATTTGTGTACTGAATTTGAATTCTCTGTTGGTCCTCTTTCTGTGCAGTTCCTGATTAACCACCCTTTGTGTGATGGGAATTTCCCTTCCTTGTGTGCAATGATCAATAATTTCATATGTTTTATTCAACACAATTTCATATTTTATTATCTCTACACAACTTCTCAGGAATTGTCTTAGAGTGCTTACTTTCCTAGTTGGATTCTCTGGAACAACACAATAATTGACATACAAAACAAATGATGTTGATGCTCCCCAATCCTGTCCAAGTACCTATTTTCTATCCCTCTGATAAGTCTCCTTTTATTGCTGAGGATCTAATGTTGGAATAGGTAATTCGAACTTACCCATTTCTCAACCTACTTCCCTCCATTCGTCTCATCAACTCATGTTCTATCTCCTCGACCTATAACAAATGCTATTCTAGGTCCTTCATTGTGTCTTTCGGTTGATATTTTATGTACATTCTGATTTGGACTCTGGTTCTGATTCCCTCTTTCCTGCCATTTCACAACTATTTGAGGAAAATCTTCTATTGCATGCTCCAACGCTCTACAATATGTGCACATTTTACACGGGTTCAGGCAGTCACGAGATAAATGCCCCGGTTGATTACAATTGTAACATATTATCGGTCCTCTTGCTCCTCTGCCTCGACCTCTACCAAAATTTCCTCTATTTACTGGATTAAATCCTCTCTGATTATTATACTATGGAGCACCTCCTTCCGTTGCAACATTCTCCTCCTAAATCTTGTACATATCTGACATCAAATTGAATGCACGATAATCCTTTTCTTAATGTCTGATTGACTTACAAAAATTTCAAAACAAGTTACTTGGTGTAATATGATACTTCTATAGTAATGGACACTCAGTTGGATGATGTACCGATTTCTTACATATCTCACAATACCCCCCTCTTGGTAATGGATTTGGTTCTCCATTCGCCAAATATTGTGCGAATGTTGGGCACTCATCCTTGTGGTGTCCTTCAATCCTACACTTGGTACAACAAACTTTTTCTCATTTATCCTTCCATTTTGTAAGTTGTGCCAGCTGAATCATCAAAGAAATTAACTATGTTTTAACATGCGCCATCCCTCCACTATCTCCTACAGGGGATCCTTCCAACTTCATCACAATCTCCAATGATTATGGTTGTGATGCAACCTTATGTTGAATCAACATCCTGCAAATGAGTGGTAGAAGTCCTGTAATAAACCATTCTTGATGTTGTTGATCAGGGATCTGTAAATTCAGTATACCCATCATGTCCCTGAATCTTTGATCAAAATCCCATACTGACTTAGTGTGCACTTGTTTAATTTATTTCATCTATGTAATGTACTCTAACTCAGACTTTGGTTTCTTGAACTCTTTCAATAGTTCTTGTGTTATCTCAGCTAAAGTCTTGGCTTGTCCTCTAGGAGTGTTATTTTGTAGCTTCATGTACCAGACTAGTGTGTGACCTCTGAATTTTGTTTCCAACTGTGCAATATTTACGACCTCGTCCTAGACATTATTTGTAGCCAAAATTGTTTCAAATATGAACATATGTTGTTCTGGGTCCTCTAACCCAACTACCTCAAAATCATGTAGTTTGAGGGTGTTGTCTACCCTTTCCATATTGCTTTTTGTAGTCCCTCCTCTTGGCAATGTTGGTTGACTTTGAATCTACGCATTGCTTCCACTTCTCTATATTCCCTTGCTAACTATAAGTGATTTTGATAACTCTTCAACTGTTATTTCTGATTGTGGTGACACACATGGGGTTGTGGATTCAACAAAGGACTCAGCTTGAGTAGGAATTGAAGGTTCTTCTATTATAGTATTGGACTGGAACTCCTCTTCCTCTCCTTTTATGTGTGGTATCTCAATGATTTTGAATATTGCGCAAGGTCCTCTCCTCTCTGACTCACTTTGTGAATCTCCTTTCTCAGCCCCAATATTTCACCTCTTGTACCTCCTTCCATTGCGTAGTACTCCAAACTTGTCTTCTTCCTCTGATACAAATTATTCGATTCTCTACATCCTCAAGCCCTCCTTTCCTTCTTCATTGCTTCCTTCATTCTCTTCTGTCCTCAGAATATCTTCTTGTTGTCCCCCGGTTTCCCTATGTACATGAATCCCCTTAGCAGTTAGACTCCATTTTCATCATGCACTTATCACAAAATAACATATTTATCCACATACCCAATGATATCATGACCCTTTCGCTCGGACCTTTGAAGAAGTCCCTTTCTGCAACACTGTATGACTGGGTACAATCTACTCCAAATTCTGTAATATTTCCTCCTAATATGATATCCAACCAAAAATCCATTGTGTGAGAAGTTGGATTACTTATCAAATTTAGTTGTCTTAACAACTCAAGGGTCCAATTCCTCGGTGTTGTGTTTTGGCACCTTCCATTATTCTCCACTAATATTTCTAACAACTCAGTCAAAATAATAAAATATTCTCCAAAGAAAAATTCATGTAGCTCTGTGTACACATACCTTTGCATCCACTATTCATTACTCATCTGAGGGTTTATATTCTCTTTTCGAGAAAACTATCATTCCTCCCTTATAACCATTCTGTGTTTTCCTTCTTAGTCGGCCTCCAAAACATTCCCTCAATCACAGATTTAGGGTCTTGATAACAAAACCATTTGTTGTCGTGCATGCAGTTGTAAGACCCTAGGTTTGATTTATCTTGACCAACAAAACCATTCACACACTAAATCTTTCATCATCACCTGCATGCACGTGAGGTCTCACCCGAGGTATCTATTGGGGTTTCATGAACCAATTTTCTATAGTAGTGACGAAATGGGAGGTGATCATCCTAGTTATTCTCACATGTCTGTCTTGTGAGCGTTATTCCACATTTAGGTTACTTAGTGAATTTTGTTATGTATTACCATTATATTTCAGATTTCAACATAAACCAAGTACTGTAATATTCATGCTATTGCATAATGATCACATAGAATATAAATCTAGTCTAACATGCATTGAGAAATAATCCATGATAAATCACATAAAAGACAAAAAAACATAGCAGTTAACATGGTTCACCCAATTTTTGGGCTATGTCCACAACAAATGACTTCTTTAGTATGCTTTCTATAATTTTCTTCAAATTTCACATTGCACTTACAAAGATACATCATGCTATATTTTCCTTCATCTATCCTAGTTGCTCTGCAGTGAAAGCCTCTCTCTCTCTCTCTCTCTCCAACATCTCCTTAACATTCAGACATAGACTCTTCTCTCTTACATAACTCTCAACGCATTGGAACTAAAAGAGAGAAACTCAAAAAAAAAACTACTCAGGAGGAACCCCTATTCTCCCAACCCATTACATATTTATACATGATTTCCAGGGCTTAAAACCCTACTTTTCTCACCCCCAAAACTATATTACAATTCCTGACAACGAATCATTGATCGGGCTTGTTGTTCTTGCTTTTCCTTTTGCATGATGTTTTTTCTCTCTCGTTGTTGTTATTCCTTCTTTTGCGCATCCTTCTATCCTTAGCATGTCGAGATGTCATCCTTCCTTTTCACCTTCTTTCTTCTCTTCTTTATTCCTTTACTTTATTCCTCTTCTTTATTCCTCTTACTATGCACTGTACTCCTGAATGTGCCTCAACTGCACACTCTGCTCCTTCCTTGTCTTATTTCTTATTTTGCTTCTGCACACATCTTCCATACTTAGGATTTTCATGAATATTATTTCCTCATTTCCTGTCCAACATAAATTATACTTTTATATTCAAGTTTTGAATAATACTAGAACTAGATTTCATTTCCCAGTAGTCTTCTATGTGCATGATATGAATAGAATAGATAGTTACTCGGTTTTTCTTTGATAGTATATTCTATGAGGAGGGCCCACTCCCGTGAACAAGTATCATTCTATTAGTTCATATATGTTTTTATGGTGTTAGCATAACTCATTTTTATTTGATTTTCCAATCCTCTAGTGTTAAAATTAATTATTGATTTATCGATATGCTAATTGTTTGTTGATTCATGCTCCCATATGGTTGCAAAGTACAATTTGTTTGTTTTTATTCACACTACATAATGCATTTCATTACGATTCAATTCATGTTCATGATTGGTTGAAAAATACAATTTGTTTCATTTTTATTCATGCAGGTTACATAATACAAATCATTCCATTTTGATTCTTGTTCATAGATAGTTGCAGAATACAAATCAAACCTGTTATGAGACTTGCTTGGTTAATTTGTATGTTAATGTTTGTATTTATTATTTCAAATTCCCTTGAATTTATAGATTGAATAAATAACATTTAAAAGGATTCATTAGAAATCACTTACTTTCTTTGTTTTTCACTTGCCACTTTACTATTCTATACATTAAGAAATGACTAGTTCTTGATAATAACTTATATCCTGCACAAACAATACATAATAGCTTGAAATAAAAATACTTACCTTGGTTTTACAATTAAGTGATTGATAAGTTGATTTTTTCCAAGAAAAATTAATTTACCCAACATTTTGGCATCGTTGTCAGGGAGCTGTTGAAGGTGCATTAGTACATCCAACATTTGTCTTAGTATCTATATTTGTTTTTGTAAATGAACTTGGAACACAGGAAAAAAGAGGTGGTAAGATGATAGGTAAGAACCCAAGCATTCATTATACAGATTTTGTGGTGAGCCTCTACTTCATAGGTTCCAAGGATTTTAATTTTTATGAATAAAGAAATAAACCACAAACCATCTAATGAAGTAATAATTGGCCACAATACTATCAATCCTATAGGTCGATGAGGGAGATATTAAGACAATGGAAGGAAAATTCCTTTAATGCCTCCTTCTTTTTCTATGAAAAAAAAAATAATACACCTCTTACTGAGGAACAAGGGGACTCAAAGGAATTGATCAACATGTAGCCTAATTTCAGAGTTGATCCTCAAAATATTCCAATTTACTCCCCAAAATTAGTCAATAGACCAACTTATGAAGAACCTCCCTAGGCCAAGATGGTAGGAGAAGAGGCAACCTATAATCTAACCTTCAAATTTCCAATCAGGGATATTGAAGAAGAGGCACCAATGAAGACTATCCCTCTTTCATCCCTTCCTAACTTTCATGGGATATCAAGCGAAGATCCTGATACTTTTCTTTTGGAATTCTATGTATTATGATGAAGCTATGACTATGTTTCTAATGCTCGGGAACTGAAATTTTTCCTACTACACTCAAGAACGCAATATTGCGATGGTTCATGGGACTTGGTGAGCAATCAATTGGCACATGGAATACTATGAAGCATACATTTCTCCAAAAATATCAATATTATTGTAAGGGGAAGGATCTTCATGAAGAAATTTTTAGTATGAAATATAATTAAAATGAAAGTTTGGAATATTATGTGGAAATATTCTAGTATAATTCACAAAGGTCCAATATTAATTTCGATAAGGACACACTGCAAACCATTCTCCTCAGGGTAATAACAGATGATTGCATAGATCTTCTTAATTTAATGGGAGGAGGGGACATATCCCAAATGGGATATTATGCTATCTGTGACCTATGCAAAAGATACTACAGAGGAATTTCCAAGCATGGTAAGGGTCCGAGAGATGTTTCTGTTAGAATCACAAAGACAACCACTAGAGGAGTCTCACACGTAGAATTAGGTAATATGTTGGAAAATTTTAAAACTGATATTTTGATTTCATTAGCTTCACAATTTGGAACCTTGAAGGTCAATCAAAAGAAGGTATAAACTGAAGGGGAATTATCTATATTCTATCGAAAGCGCGGAAAAAAAAAATCCTTTAAGGGAATTCCCACGGGATAACATTGAAACCTGCATCATTTGTGAACAAAAAAACTCTACTAGCAACTTATTCCAGGATTAAAAGTGATATACCAAGGATTCAATAGGGAAACAAAGATGATTTTCTTTGTTGCTGAAAAATGACCTTGGAATCCATGACAACTAGGTATGGTCCAAGACCCCTCTCAATTTTTTAATTCTTATTGGTTTAACCACCAAAATGAAATCCCAACCATGGGGCACTCCTACATCATGGAAACAATTACCATCACAACCAACCCTTGGACATCAATGGTCACAATTATAGAGAGGACCCCCTCAAGGACAACCATTTCCCCAACAATTCCCTATTCAACAAACTTAGTAGACACAATTTCCCCAAGTACCCCAACAACAACAATTGTAGCTGCCTACAAATAATCCCCCTCTGAGACCTTATCTTCCCACACAACCCACCCCTAACCCCACCAATAAATCCACACAACAAGCTTACACTATAATGTCCCTCAACTTAATTGGGAAATATTATCGTGCATAATTACACATAAAATGAAAATTTTCTGCTAACTAATCATGTAGCTTACCAACTACATGAATACACACATATTTAACCATTATGTTGTCATTAATTTAAATGCAGATACAACCTGCTAAATAAATATGAATGCAACTAATTAACTCCATACACAACAACATATAAACCATTCACATACATAGAGTTAAAACACAACAATTTATCCCATAAAATAACACATAACAAAGATAAGCACTTATCTTTTAAAAGAGTTGTGCAACCAGCTACTTGGGACTGACGTTCCACCCAACCATAGAATTTTTGTTCCATATCTCAATAGCAGGTCACTTTGAGCTAGGGATAGGAATACAAAAAAGAGGGTGTCTCTCACTGTCCACTCACAACTCAGATATTCTCACAACCTACTGGCGTTCTCCTACAACTATCTCAAATTTCCTCTAGATCTCTTGATCTTGACCTACCCCATGCAAGGAATGTATCCCTTCACTACTCCCAGTCCATCAGACATCCCATTCATTTATCAGGGTCTCTATGATGTAATTAACCAATAATCTCACTATTGGGAACTCAAGGTAACTCACTGTTAGGAAAAACTACCAATAAAAAACCAACAATAACTTGTTGTTAGAGTGAAAATCACACAAGAGTTCACTCTTCAGGCCTGGGAACCTGGATCTTCTACAATCCTGAAAACTTACCTATTCAGTATTCAGCTCCAAAAACTCTCTATAATTCACCCTCCATTGTTTCTATAGCTCTAGAGCTCTTCTTTTCTCTTTGTCTTCCCCCGTTCATGCAAAAATATGAATCTCTAAAAGTATTGTTTTTCCCCATACAATTTTCCTCTCTTTTCCCAATCATGTTGAATCTCACACTCTCCAATGTTGATTGTAATTCATCCCCATGCTCCCAATAAATATGGGATGTGACTTCTCACACCCACCCTCTTACATGTATTTAATTATTGGTATTTCACTCAAATAGGAAATAAATTTTTTATACATAAGGATAATAAAATTTAGGAATGTGGGTTTGGATTAATACCCATAAATAATTTCCCCCTTAGAAACCTCTTAGACACTCCCTTATCTTTTGTAAAACTCATCCCCCATCTCTTTCCACGTCCCCCAACAACTAACATCACATTTTATGTATTAAAATTCAGAAAATACAATTCACATATTACATCGCTTGGCCATAGCCACATTCATATTTTAATACAATTAAACTAAGGATTATAGTGGGGATGTTACATTCCTCCTCCCATACAATTATGCACCATCCTTGGTGCATAACACAATGTCGATATACGTGTACAAAGTTTACATCATAATATTCAGAAAACAAAATTATGCAATATGTTTACCCTCCAATAACAGTTCCAATCATAATATCTTGTTCCTCTCAACCTACTAACCCAAGGAATGTGCCCCCTTCACTGCTCTCAATCCATCGGGTTGCACCATTCTTTTATTAGGGTTGTCAATGTAGGTGACCAAGAACTCTAACATGTGGTTCCAAAACTCTATTTACCCAAAATAAAGTCTTTCACTTTTAGCTTATGTTTTCTCCAAAATTTTCAAAAATCTACAAGTATTCCTCTCGCATAGTTTCTTTGTGCTCCCATGTTGCATATTCAAGATTGTAGCAGGTCCATTCAACCTTTACCAGGTTGATAGCTTTTTTCCATATCGCTTTGACTTTATGGTCTAGGATGCGTATTGGTTCCACCTGAAAATATCCATTGTGCTCGACCTGGATCATAGTCCAATCAATTATGTGGTTAGGCTCATAAACATATTTATTTAATAATGGCACATGAAATAAACTATGCACTTCATGGATGCATGAAATGATAGCATGTATGCAACTAGGCCTATCTTTTCTAATATCTCAAAAGGCCCACAACATCTTTCTTCCAACTTTGGGAAGCAACCCAATCTAGTGAACTTATCTTTGCTTTCCCTTTCAAAAATACAAGTTCAATCACTTTAAAATATCTAAAAACCCTATTCTTGTATACATAAATTTTCTTCCTGTCCTGAGAAACCTTTAAATTATGCCTAATTTTTGTCATTTTCTCTTCTATTTCCTTCAACAAAGATGTTCCAATGACAACTCTGTCTGCTGGGTTATCCTAGATCACTAGTGTGTTACACATCCTACCATACAATGCTTCAAATGGGATCATTTTTTTCACATCCCAAAACACTAGGCTAGGGAACACTACTCCAAGAATGCTCTAATACCACATTGTTAGATCCCTAGCCTAATCTGGCATGTAGGAAATCCGCGAGACCCCAACATTTATTTTTCTGTTACTATATGTTACGATAGACTACATACTCTTGGAACTCTTGATCAATATGGTTCTATTACAAGAATATAATGTTCCCAGTCCTAGGCTAAGTCATGCCACACTAATGATCGACCTCTGTCATAGTTATTTGATTCCTAATCTTGGGACTCTACTCATCTCTTGAATCTATTTAAAGATCATTAAGCACCCAACCACCAATAGGTCGGATCACGAAAGTAACAAGAATCTCCTCTCCAGTCTTGAGATCGATATCTAGTAATATTTAACATATCAAGAAGCATGAAAGAATAAAATAAAATACATGCATTATTCAAGAAACAAACTAAATTAAAAATAAATATATATTGTTCCATGCACAACCATATCTAGCAAGAAAATACATTGGATATTCAAATCTTAGAAATGATAATCAACATACATCGGAAATTACAAATAGAAACATAGAAAGAGTATAAAAGATAAATAAATTATCTTAAAGATAACAATCATCAACTGGATGCAGACCAAGGGCGTTTCGCCCAACCATAGACATTGTTGTTCCAATTCTGAACAACAAGTCACCCCCAAGCCAGGGCTATGAATATACAAGGATGGTTCTAGGGTGACACTCGACTCCCAAAACCAGTCATCACTCAAGCTCTCACATGTTTCTCAACACACACAACAATCCAAAGTACACCAACCCTCTTCTTTCCAGCCTACACAACCCAAGAGCATGGACCCCCTTCTCCTCCACATAGTCCCTTAGGATGTCCATCTCCTTCCAGAGATCCAATGCTTCTGGACAATAATATCCATGTTGGGACTCTCAGGACTCATAGTTGTGATCAAGTCTGATTCATACCAATGCCTCTCAATCATACATGCATTACTCTATGGATAGAATACACCAACAAATTTCTACATCCATCAACAATGGCTTCATTCCTCTACAACTCCTTCTCATGTCCCCCCCCAAGAACCTAAATGAAGGGATAGATAATGAACAAAAATGAATGAGGAAGAACCAACAAATCCCCCAAAACAACTCAAAGGAAATGTTTATATATTTTCTTGGAAATCAAGAGCCACATGGCCTCTTCCCAAAGAAGCTCATGTAACCACTTCTTGCTCTCCCCCAAAATTACAAGATGGGTAAATATAAATATAATATAAGGTATTAGACACTTTATCCCCCTCTCTCGTGGAATCATATCCCCCTATAACTTTTTCCTTGTCTGTCTTGCATCTAGTGATGTATTTTATTATTTTCAATGATAAAAGTATTACATTCCCAAGGCACTTTGGCCTCTTTTAACTTTGCAGGAAATCTGGCCTAAACATACCGTCCCACCAACCTAAGCATCATATGTACAAAATACATTATCTAATATAGGGATTCAAAACTAGGTTATTACATTCTTGTCCTCCTTATTTTGGCACTGTCCTCAGTGCATATACAAAAAAAGAAATCAAAATTTCAACATTATTAAAAAAGTCACAGGTATTCTTCCTGCATGGAATCTTCAGGACCATAGCAGGTCCACCTAACTTTTACTAGTTCTATGACTCGATTCCAAAGCATTTTGACTTTTTTGTCCAATATGTGCATTGAATGGACCTGAAAGTATCCCTTTAGCTTCACCTTAATCAAATTACAATCAATAATATGGTTGGGATCATGTACATAATTTTTCAAAAAAGAGACATGAAATAAATTATGCACATTAATGGAAGAAAACAATGCAATCATGTATGCAATTGGCCCTATTCTATCCAATATCTCAAATGGACCACAAAATCTAGTTGCTATCTTTGTACAACTACCCAACTTCAATGAGCTCTTCTTGGGCTTCACTTTCAAAAGCACATTCTCTCATACTTTAAATTCTCTAGTTATCCTGATCTTATCTGCATAACTTTTTCTGTCTATATTGTGTTGCCTTCAAATTATGCTTTATTCTAACCATATGGTCTTCCATATCCTTAATCAATTCTATCCCAAGTACTACTATGTCTATTGGGTTGTCCTAACTCACTGGAGTATTTCATCTCCTACCATACAAAGCTTCAAATGGACTCATCTTCAATGAAGCTTGATATCCATTACTATAGGTAAACTCAACCAAATGCAAGTAATCTTCCCACGTAGATGGCTTATCATCACATACATTCTTAAAATGTCTTCAATTACTTCGTCGACTCTTTCTATCTGTCCATATGACTGTGGATGGTATGTTGTGCTAAAATTCATATTTGTACTAAATCCTTTAAATAATCCTCTCCAAAAGTTTGAATTAAAATTAGTATCTCTATCTAAGACAATTGTCTTAGGTATCCCATGAAACCCAACAATTTTATTCATATAAATTTCTGCAATATTAATTGTTGTATGAGTCATCTTTACATGAACACGATGAGAAACCTTTGTCAATTTATCAACCACTACCATGATTGAATCATGTTTCATTTCTTTCCTAAGCAAATTAGTGATAAAATCAATGGTTACTACTTCCCATTTCCTCTTTGTAATTGACAATGGTTGTAGAAAACTTTCTCAGTGTCTATGCTTGGCCTTCACTCTTTGACATTCCATACATATGGAAATTGTAATCAACAACATCTTTCTTCATCCCAGGTGTTGAGTCTCCATTTTGACACCTTTATTACCCTATAGTACCCTCTATCTGAGCCTATTTTACCTATGTTATGTGTATATAATTCATTGTTTCCTCCACAAATACACTTGATGACCTTGTCCATATGCATAGAGAGGTAACTCATGATTAAGGCATGATTTGTTTAGTTTTGTTGAGTTAATTCGATTAAATGCTTGATTGTGTATGATCCTAATAACTCTGACTCTTAAGCAGCTTGATCTGGTACCTCACTATTCTGGTACTACAACTATAGTGAGATCTGGTATTGCAACTATGGTGCGATCCGGTACCCAGTCTATTTTGGTACCAAGGCTCCACCTATTCCAGTACCAAGGCTCCACTTATTCCGGTACCCAGTCTATTCCGGTACCCAGTCTATTTCGGTACCAAGGCTCCACCTATTCTGATACCAAGGTTCCACCTATTCCGGTACCCGTACACCATTGCATCTGATACCAACACATTAAACACTGCATCCGGTACCAGTCTTGCACCTAATCTGGTACTGCCTTTGCGCCTGATCCGATACTAAAACCCTCTCTACAACATTCCGGTACTAGACATAATTCAGAATTTTGGAATGCTTCTAGACGAAAATAGGGCACATGGGTTTTGTCCAGAATGACGTTTATATGCGGACTTGTGTGTTATAATTGACCCATATCGCACATGTGGACCTCCATCTCAGGGGGAATGATTCTTCCAAAATTAGCAAAAATCTCAAACTGCCAACTTGTGCCTCGATTTTCGTGCATATGGTATCAGATATAGAAATTCGAAGATATGGGTTTTGTCTAGAATATGGAAAATTGAGAAATGTGCAGGCAGGTTTTCAAAATTAGAATTGGTTTGGGATATATGGGTGGAGCCCTAACTCGAATCTACCCAAATTGATAAAAAAACACAGATTTTTGGGATTTATCCTAAAATTGTGAAAATTGTTTTCTTAGTTTGGGGATTTAGTTTCATCCATTCCTCCATGGATTTCATGTATAAATAGGACCTCATAGGTTTGAGTTGGGGGGGAAATTGTTATGTTGCAGATTGGATTTATGAACAGACTCTTTTTGTAAATTCACTTGTTGAAGATTAATGGAAATTTGAATTCAGTGATCCTGTGTGTATTTTAGCATTTAGCATCTGCTGATCTAAAAGATTCCATGTTGGCATCGGTAAGGGCCGACCGATCCATCTTGGTAAGATCATTGTAAATTATTAGTATAGATTTTTATTTCATGTACTTGTTGTTTTGATTTCATTCTTTATTTCACTATTAGAATTGATTGCAAAGTGTGGCAGTGCAGGAATCGTTTGAGAGTCCATCATTCGCATGAGCCAAAAAATGGAATATCTCATAAAAACTTATGTTTCCTGTGTAGGAATGAAATAGATTTTCATAATTATCAAGTTGCATTGATTTATTTTCTGAATGTCATTGAAGAAGTGTGAAAAATTAGATAGGGATTGTTTTCAAGTTATTATTGAATTGAGTTGTTACAGGAAATGAGATCATATCTCCATCTCTCACATACATGCACTTACAACAGAGTCTTTATACTCTTCTTGGTAGTTGTTTTAGCTCAGTTAAGTTTCCATAATGTTAATGAGTGATTGTATGGTTGTTCCAGGAGATAGAATCATATCCCATCTCTATCTTTCATGAGTCTATAATGAGCAGATCCATCCCCTGAACAAGAATTATGAGTTATACATTTGTTCATCAATTTTTCTTTCTGGATTTTGAATTGTATGTGTGGAGTGTTTTTTGAAAGGTGTGAAATAGAGTATTTTTTTATTGAATGTTTCTTCTTTATGTTATACTCATAAAACATAGATAAACTATTTGTTATCGACACATGGTGCATCAACTCTACTGATTACAAATCTTGGTCGATAATTTATGTTTGGTAATATATTATGTATATAATTGCACCAACACCAGGCAAAAAGAATTGGCTTCTTACTGTGGAAATTGTTTTTGGTAATTAGGATGTCTAACATATGGAACCTTATGCATTTCTTTTAATAACAAATTCCTAAGTTCTCCAAGACTAGGAACTAAAATTTTGTTCTTATGCATAAGTAATCCATCCACCTTAATCTCATATTCTTTAACTGTTTGTTGTACATTTTCCCACTGTAAACTTTCTTTTACTTGTAGGTAATGTTGGTCTGTAACAACAACATCTAAAATTCTCTTCTTCAAATATGAATAATGCATACTAATGGCTATAACATGCATGAAATGGACTCTTCTACTGAGTGCATAAAAAACAATATTTTATTTTCCTTCGATATGCTTGATAACAAAGTCATATTCACTTAATCATTCCAGCCATATTGTCTGTCTGGCATTCAAAGTTGGTTGTTAAAAAAGATATTTCAGACCACTATGGTATGTCCTTAATTCAAATATATTTCCCATGAGATAATGCCTCCACATATTCAATGCATGAACTATGACAGCAAGCTCCAAATCATTTGTGTCATAATTCCTCTCATGTTCTTTAAGATTCCTAGACTCATAAATAATGGCATAACCATTACGAGTAAGGACTCCACCAAGTCCTTCCTTTCATGCATCTATACATACCAAAAATATTTCATTTGGGTCAACAATCTTTAAATTAGGTGCACTGGTAAGTAATTCTTTTATCAGGTTAAAATTCTCTTCACACTATTTTTTTCATTCAAATTTAATTCCCTTCCTTTGTAAAGAAGTGATATGATGAGAAATATTAGAGAATCCTTTTATGAATCTCCAGTAGTATCTATATAATCCCATAAAATATATGACTTCTGAAACATTTCTTGGTGTTGGCCAACCTCTAATGGCTTCAATATTCTCTTGATCTACTGTTATGCCTTCTTCTGAAATAGTGTGCCCCAAATAATGGATCTATTCTTGGTAAAAATAACACTTTCTTAGCTTGGCATAAAGTTGATTCTCCCTTAGTACTTTCAATACCAATCTAAAGTTATGTTCATGCTCTTCCTCTATCTTAGAATATATAAGTATATCATCCAAGAAAACAATGACAAACTTATCCAGATAATTTATGAATATGACATTCATTAAGCACATGAAGAAAATTGGTGCATTGGTCAGTCCAAATGGAACCACCATAAATCCATAGTGTCCATACCTAGTTCTAAAGGTTGTCTTACTAATGTCTTCTTCCTTGATTCTTACCTGATGGTATCTTGATATTAGGTCTATCTTTAAAAATATCTTTGCTCCTCTTAGCTGATCAAAAGGGTCATGAATTCAGGGTAGAGGGTACTTGGTATTTATAATGGTTTTGTTCAGCTGTCTAAAGTCAATACATAGCCTCAATGTTCCATCCTTCTTTTTGACAAAGAGTACTGGTGCTCCCCAAGGTAAAACACTTGGGTGTATGTACCCTTTCTTCAACAATTCCTCCAACTTCATTTGTAGTTCTTTTAATTCTGGTGTACTCATTCTGTAAGGATTTTTTGATACAAGGGCATATCCTAGTACTAAACCAATAGAGAAATCTATCTCCCTCTTAGGTGGAAATCCAAGTATGTCTTGGAATACATCTTCAAATTCTTTCAATACTGAAAATCTTCAAGGCTTGGTCCTTTAGTATTGTTTGTCTCCTCCACATGAGATGCATACAATTGACATCCTTTCCTGAAACATCTCTTTAGATGTAAGGATGAAATATCTCTAATATAAAGGGGTCTTGGAATTCCTTTCACAATTATATATTTTCCTTCTTCATCAAGACATGCAAATGTCTTGTTATGACAATCTAGGACAACATGATGCTTGTCCAACCAATCTATTCCAATTATAATATCATAATATCCTATTATAATTATATTCATATCGACATTAGTACTCACTCCATTAAGATTTATTGGGAAACCTCTGATCATCTCATTGATCTTCGTTTAGGTTCCAGTGTCTAGCTGAACCAAACTTGATTTTTCAAGATTACTTTTCTCCAATTGTAATCTATCCACTATTTTAGGATCAATGTAACAATGGATTTCTCATGAATCAATTAAAATACTAACATAATGATTAATTATCTTACCTTCCACTTCTATCATATTGGATTGGTAATTTTCTTGTCGATCTTCTAGCGATGCATATATCCTTGAAATATATCTACCCATGTCTTATACTGTTTTAGCCTCTTGGACGTTGTAGACTTTCTTTATTTTATCTCTTATGTGAGGAAAATCCTTTTATATGTGGTATTCTTTGCATCCCCAACAATGGATTGGAGGTCTTCCCATTTTTCCCAAGGAATATTCTCTCTTGGATTCTTTCTTAGTAGAATGATCTTGTTGATTTCTATTAGGATTATTTTTGTTGAAAAGTGGGTTGAATCCTTTCCTTCTCTAATCATATTTCTCCCTATTCTTATCCTTCCAATATTTATGTAAATATTCTCTTCCCTTTCCTTTCTCATAGAAGTACTTAACCTTATTTATGATCTCTATCAAAGTTATAGGTTCATCATATTGAATCTTTTCTTTATAAAAGGATGGAAGTCCACTTAAGAACGTTTGTATCTTTACCTTCTCATCTTTTATAAACCCTACATACTTCAACAATCCCAATAACTTCTTTTCATATTTTTCCATGGTCATGCTTCCTAATATGAGTTCAAAGAAATATTTTATTTTCTTGTAATAGAAATGCTCTGAAAGGTACTCCTTCTAGAAATATCTCTTGAATTGTTTTCGGGTGATCATGTTCTGATTAATGTCTTCAAATTGCTTCACTTGATCCCACCACACAACAAATTAGAAATGGATATACAGTTGGGAGGAATGTTCTTCCCCCACATTCGGTTGCATAATTATTGTTAAACGATAAGTGTTTTATTGTTGTTCTCTATTTTATTAATGGGTTTTTAATTGTTGTGCATAAACTCTAAGTTTTTAACAATTTATATGGTGTTATGGGAACGTTAATGAGTTTCATTCATGTTTTAAAAATGTTGTTAGATGCATTTAATTTCATGGTATCAATTTTTTTTATGGGTTATGTAGTAGAGATGCTACAAAGTGATATCAGTTCTCTGGTTACAACATTGTGCTTGTATGGGTCTGTTATAATAGAGAAAATTTAAATCTGTGTAGTTTTTGGGTGAAAAATTGTTTTTTCCTAGCACATGAAAATTGGTTCAATGCCTAAATATGACATTTGTTTTGGCTCAGGCGGTCGAGTCAGTTATTTTCATGATAGTTGCAACAATCGTGATCTCAAAACAAATGCAAAAACTTATCAAGTATGAAGATGTCCCTCAATAGTAGTGAAGAATGTAAATATTTCACCGATACATCAGCAAATGAAGATATTTCAAGGTTGGGGATACATAGTGTTGAAAATAAAATATCTTTTTGGGCCACTAATAAGGAAGTCTTTCGGCGTGAAAAGTGGATTTTTTGTTGATACATTGGCAAGAAAAGTGGATTTTTTACCTATACACCGGTGAGAAAATTGGATTTTTCATCGATACACCAATAAGAAAAGTGTATTGTTGGCTGAAAAACCAACAATAAAGAATGATTTTTATTGGCGATAAAGAAGGATTTTCATTGACGATAAAGAAGGATGCTATCAGTGATAAAGAAGGATTTTCACTGGTGAGAAATGTAAATTCTTCATTGAAACATCAAAGAAGAAAAAAGATATTTATCGGTATGAAGAAAATATATTTTATCAATGAAGAAACAGTATCTTGCACCGATACTTCGGAGAGAAAAATACATTCTATCTTCGATACGTCTGCAAAGAATGTGATTTTGGTGCCAATATGTTGATGAGTAAAATACAATATGTTGATGAAGAATATGTTATTTCCGTTGATATGTCTGGGAGTAAAAGACATTATATCCTTGAGACTTCGACAAAGAATGTACTTTTGGCACCAATATGTTGGCGAGTAAAAGATATTCTAACATTGATACATTAACGAAGAATGTTCTTTTGGGGTTGATACATCGGTGAGAGGAAAATATAAGAGATAATAAGAATAAATATGAAAAGAAGAAAAAGAGAGAAGAAGAGAAAGAAATAAAATAAAGAAGAAAGAAGAGAAAGATAGAGGAAAAGAGGAGGAAAGGGAAGGATAAAACTGATAATTTACTAAAAACGTCTGGAGCCAAAACCTTATTTTGGCCATAACATGAGAAATTTAAATAGGATTCAAATGTCATTTAAGGGTTGTGTCCGCGGTGATGAGGGATACAAGAATAACAGTGAGTGACACTAGCTAATCAAGTTTCCATTTTCCAAAAAATAAGAAATAATGACTTTTGGAGATCTGGGTCATGGTCAGTAATTAGTGCTCAAATAAGGGTAAAATTTTTATAGGGAGTCCAAAAAGTAGGCATGAAGATATACATTTGGGATTCTAGAAAAATGGAAATGGTTTTGGAGTGGAAATGTTGAAATAGGGAAAAATCCACTATTCTCAGGCATGTTTAGGGGATTTCTGAAATCTTTGGAGGAAAATGGACCCCAGATGACATGTCTAGAAAATTGTATTTACTCAATTTTTTGTGTACTCATCAATCCAAACAAATTTGTCTTGAGGGAGTCTTTTCTAGTTTTTCTTTGTTTGGGAGATACCCATTTTTGGCCAAAAATTCTAATTCTGGAGGAAATGAAAAAGAATAAAAATACCAAATATGGATTGTTGTAGAAGTTTGATGGAGTGCCATTTCCTAAATATAAGAGTTTATGAGTATTAAAGATATTGAATTCTATCATTTCCCTCTATAAAACATTTCATGGTTCTTTCCATATTTTCTTCTACAACAGGTAGAAGTTATCCCTTGAGATTTTTGGTACTAGTGAAATAGGTGCGAAAATGGGTAAAATTGTTGATTTCATAAAGCCATAAATTTCATCTTAGAAATAATATTGAAGTATGAGTACATCTATAAAAAAAATTAATTAATAAGGGAATATGTTTGAAATCTCATAATTTTGATTAGTTATCAATGTTATTTGAAAATTTGAGGAAAAGGGGATCTATAGATTAAATTAGTGACAATTTTATAATATAATTAACTCTAATAAATAATTGTTGCATTCCTTGTAGACTTAGAGGTACAAGAAAACATATATGATCACCATATGAGGACTAGAGATATGGATGATGCACAAGGTTCTTAAAGCCACGAGGATGATATTAGAGATCTACATGTCAACATGGGAGATGTAGAGATCAAGTCTAATGGGTGTTGAAAAAAGGTGTAGCCTATAGAGATAGCTAAGAATATGAGAATTTTTCAAAAGGAAGTGCACAAAAACATACATACATACATGCATACATACATACATGCATGCATATATATATATAAGACAATGAAAGGATGATGATATCTCAAGAGGACCTACTACAGAGTTTGCATATGTTGCATAGTCAAGTCAATGAATATTCTGGCACAAAGAAAGCATCCAGTGCAAGGCAACTAGTGACATCCAGATCTCATGATATGAAGGATGACCATGGGGGATCTGAAAAATCAAGTAGTGTTAGTAGACATCATCGTCGTTCATTGGTATGATATACTAGAAGGGAACATGTTCATTTAGGGTCAGAGAGTATCCAAAGTGAGTTGCCTATTAGAAATAAAAGGAGGAGGCTTGAGTCGAATATTTTGCAAGGAGAGATTAGCAAAACAAATCCACCATCATTTGATGGAGAGAATAGGATGGGAGAATATGATTAATTACGGTTGTTGGGAATGAGAAAATATTTCCAATTGCATGATTACCCATCAAATGTAGAAGCAATAATTTGAACCTAGCATATTCAAGGAAAAGAATCAATGTGGTGGGATAAACGCAAGTAGCTCGAGCACATTTATGGGAAGAGGATTGTGTGGGGGCACTTCAAGAGATATTTATAGTAGAAGTACTTGTCAAAGAAATATTATGATAGGAAGATTCAAGATTTATTTAAAATCAAGCTTGGAAGAATGACAATGGATGAGTATGAGAAGAAGTTATTGGTTCTTTTGATGTACATGGACTTCATCAGGGATGAGAAGGTAAACATTCATAGGTTCCTGAGTGGTTTTCCATCATTTTACAAAGACAAAACCCAATTTGATGAGATTATAAATTTGGAAGAATCCATGAAGACGGATAAGTATTTGTATGAAAATAAAAAAGGAAGGATAGCTTTCTAAGAGTCTCTAGATGATAACAAGAGAGGCAATATGGATAAGAGAAAGAATGGATTCCATCCGCCTTTCATTAAAAAAATATATGAAGCATATCAGTGAGGGAAATCAACATAGGTGTTATCGAGTTCATTGTTAAGTGTGGACACAAATCAATCCCCCTAGATCCACCTAGATCTAGAACAAAACAAGACAAAACATAGCGCTTTCCCTAGGCTCTAATCATCAAATTTGCTACCAAACAAAAGACGAGAGACATATCTTTAAGTGTCGCTTCCTTATGTCTTTGTTGTTCTTGTTTCTCTCTGGTTCTCTTGTGATACTGATCCTGTAGTGAGATATAAACCAACCAAAGTTAAAGCAGTAGAAGTATATTCAATGACAACCTATGCATATGATCAAGGAATTATGCAATAAAATAAAGATAATTCTATGGGAAAAAAGCATGCCACTATATTATATTAAATAATAGGAAGAGAGATTACAACCGGATGCCTTGATGTCCTAAGGTTCCTACCAACAGTTCCTTGCTTCCCACACACTTCTTGCTCCAATGGATTTTGAGACTGTGGATCTGATAGCTACTCACAATCTATGTTGAGAGAGAAAATCTCAAAGCCAACATACCAAGCTAACAATCTCAAGCCAAATTTCTAATCTCAAAGGCTCAAGAACTTTCCAACCCCAATCAAGCTCAAGCTAACTTTCTCCATGAGAGCTCCTCTCCTTTTATAAGCTAAAGAGGATAAGGAGAGGATGTTAGGATGATCCCACTAAATCATGAAAGTGAGTAAGATCCAAACTGTTTGGAAGCCACCTCACCATAGAAGCTTCTCCTTCTAGAAGCATCGAGAAGATGCTCATTTTTCCCACGTACAGGAATTTCCGCACCCTAGCTATAGTGAAACCTGCGGAAACTTCGCAACCTAGCTATAGTGCAGCCTGCGAAAATCAGGAATTTCCTCACTCTATCTATAGTGCAGCCTGTGGAAACTAGGCATTTCCTCACCCTAGCTATAGTGCAGCCTGCGGAAACCAAGCATTTCCACACCCTGTGTATAGAGAAGCCTACATAAATCCTCTTTAATAGGGTTTTTACAAAGGAAAATACAATTTCTTCTCTCAGGAAAAGTTCTTCTACCTTCTTTCTTCAGGAATCCATGCCACTAACCCCACTGAAGGCAATAGATAGGTTTACATCATTAACGATCATAGGGATGACGCAAATAATGTGTAACAATAGGATGAGCATAAAATAACATATTTCTTGAGGAAAAGTCCAAGGAAACATCCTATAAAGTGTTGGGGATGTGAAGGAGACCACTTGTATAGGGATTGTTCTCACAAGGGAGATAGGATGAGAAATATGCACAACATATAGGAAGTTGATATAGTGGACCACATGGAAAGGAGCATGTCGAGGATTTATGTATCCTTGGAAAATAGATAAGTAGACTACCAATATGACATGATTGAGGTAGAAGGTAAGATTGATAATCATCCCATGGCTATTTTGATTGATTCTAGAGCTAGTCATAGCTATATAGACCCAAAAATAGTTGAAAGGTTTGAATTGAAGAGATGTAAGAATGAAAAGTCTTGGTTGGTTTAACTAGCCACTAGGACTAAGATAAAAATCAATGAACTTGTTAAGGATTACCCCATAAGAATGAATGGATTTATCACTAATATGGATTTGAACATCACACCACTTGGGTCATATGATTTATTGATTGGAATGTATTGGTTGGACAAGCATCATGAAATCCTAGATTGCTACAACAAGGATTTCACATTCCTTGACGAGGAAGGGAATTCAAGGGTGGTACAAGGTATTCCATGACATATATCTGTCAAATATATTTTATCATTGCAGCTAAAAAGAATTTTTATAAAAGGGTGTCAGATATATGCAACCCATATGGAAGAGCCAACAAAGGATAGGGAGCCATGTCTCAATGATGATCCATTACTAAAGGAGTATGAATTCGTGTTTGATGAGTTTCTAAGATTACCACCAAAGAGAGATATTGATTTCTCTATTGAATTAATGCATAGATCTTCCCTAGTGTCCACAAATCCATACAAAAGGAGCACACCGGACCTAAAAGACTTGTGGATGCAGCTAGAATAATTATTAAAGGAGGGGTATGTATGCCCAAGTGTATCACCTTGGGGTGGTACAATTATATTTGTGAAGAAAAATGATGGAAATTTGAGGTTGTGTATTGACTTCAGACAACTTAATAAGGCTACAGTAAAGAACATGTACCCTCTACTGCAGGTCAATGATATTTTTGATCAACTGAAAGAAGAAAGGATATTTTATAAGATTGATCTGAGGTCAGGTTACCATTTGGTGAGAATTAGAGAAGAAGACACTAGAAAGATAAAATTCAGGACAATATATGGTCATTATGAGTTTGTGGTGGTGCCATTTAGCCTCACAAATTCACTAGCTAATTTTATGTGCCTAATGAATGGACTGTTCAAGGATTAGCTGGACAAATTCGTCATTGTTTTGTTAGATGATATTCTTTTCTACTCCAAGACAGAAGAAGAGCATGAGAAACATTCAAGGATGGTGATTTATGTTTTGAAATACCACCAATTGTATGCCAAGTTAAGCAAGTGCACATTCTGTCAAAGTAAAATCCATTGTTTGGGCCACATTGTCTCAAAGGAGGGCATAACAATGGACCTTGAAAATATTGAAGAAATCAAAAGTTGGCTAGCACCAAAGAATTTTTTAGAGGTGAGATCCTTTATGGGATTAGATGGATATTATAAGAGATTCATTGAAGGTTTCTCCAAGGTTTCAAATACAATAACTTCATTGTAGAAGAAGGGAGCATAGTTTGAATGGACTGCTAAGTGTAAGGAGAGTTTCTGACACTTAAGGGAATTATTGACTAGTGCACCTATTCTAAAGGTTACATGTTAGGTAGCTAAAGAGGTAGTGGGGGGGGGGGGTGCAGAGGGCCCATAGTGATAATAGTGGAGGTCATTCAATGTAAGGTGGACCATGTCCACTATATTATTAAATAACACCCACTATGGTAGTTAAATGTAATAAATGGGTAGTTAGATATAATAAATGTAAGAGGACTTCTTAGAAGGTTCTACTTCTAGAAGATTTCTCCTCTAAAATGTTCTTAGGTGATGGTAGCACTATATAAAGGGGTTCAAGCAATGTAATGGGACATGAAGAGAATTATTATATTGTGAGTTGTATCTCAATAGGAGGATTCCCCCTCGAAGAGGCAAGTGAACAGGAGAGGATCCCTTCCATAATAGGATCCATTGTATGGTGTTGCCCTACCTCAAGGGTTTGGCAATAATAAATTGTGGTTTATTTTATCTTGCTTTATAGATCTATTGTGTACTCAGTATTTGTGGTGTTTATATTTGTATATTTATTCAGGTTCTTAACAAGTGGTATCAGAGAACTTTCCTTGGTAGGAAGTGTGAACAAATATTTTTATTGTTTCCAGATTTATTTTTTCGGAAAAAAAAAAGAGGGCCAAAAAACTACGGATGATTTATGTATGTTTTGGTGAAAATTTTGAAATAAAAGGTTGTATATATGAGTTCCTCTCATAAAAACACCCAATTTAAAAAAAAAATTGTCTGAAACAGAGTTCGGGAAGTCAAGTTATTTGCATTTTAAAATCTACAATTTTTCAAGGGTTTTTTCCGTGAACGACCGCGTGATTTTTCTGATTTATGTAGCATTTGAGGCTGAATTTTTCAAATAAAATTGTAGATATGAGTTCCTCTCACAATTTAACCCAATTTCAAAACAACAATTGTCCAAATCGAAGTTATGAAAATGAAGATATCGCTGATTTAAAATCAGCGATTTTTTTGGGGTTTTTTGTGACGGCGGTGGGACTGTAAAGTTCATAACTTTTCATAGGGTGCTCAGATTGTTACTAGATCAATTTCATTGAATAAATTATTTTAAGAGATTTATATTGGTATATTTTATGTGGTGTTTCCAATGGCTATTACCTCTCAAAACCGCGAAGAAATTCTACAGATCACTGAAACATTCAAAGCCCAATTGTATGACACATTGCATGATAGATTGCATGGCCTTGGAGATGGCCTCAATGATAGTTTTCATAGTATTCAATATTCATTGGATAACATGCAGGAGAGATTTCTTATGGTGGACATCAGGGATGAATATAATTAAGAAATATATGTTTGGTATGATTTGAGGCCGATTGTGATGATTGGTATATGGATAGTTGTCATTTCTGGGATGTGTTAGGTAGCTAGAAAGGTAATCGGGGGGGGCAGAGGGCCCATAGTTATAATAGTGGAGGCCATTCAATGTAATGGGGACTAGGTCCACTATATTATTAAATAATTCCCACTATGATAGTTAGATATAATAAATGGGTCGTTAGATATAATAAATGTAAGAGGACTTCTTAGAAGGTTCTACTTCTAGAAGATTTCTCCTCTAGAATGTTCTTAGGTGATGGTAGCACTATATAAAGGGGTTCAAGCAATCTAATGGGATATGAAGATAAGTATTGTATTTGGAGTGGTAGTTCAATAGGAGGAATCCCCCTCGAAGAGGTAAGTGAACAAGAGAGGATCACTTCCATAATATGATCCATTGTATGGTGTTTCCCTACCCTAAGGGTTTGATAGTAATAAAATAGATTTTTCATATTGTTCTTCAATATCTATTGTGGTGCTTTTGTATTTAGTTTTTGTAACCTAACAACCACTTTCATATTTTATTTGATGACTCTACTCCACCTTTTGTAGAGCACATCAATGTGACACATCAGGAGCTAGTTATGATTACCAGTGTCCAACATGCATATTCTACAACGATATTGTTCCTTCTAGATTCAACTTTGACCCTTTCCCACTATATGGATGGATATTATTATTTGGATCCAAATGATAGGTTTCAGTATTTGGAGCATCATTTTCAGTTGCTTATTGGGTACCGATATATTCTATGTGGAGCTCAAATGAGCAATTGGACATGGGACCCTGGTTTACAATGGCGATTGGACTAGTTCATCATGGTGGCTTCCATTTCTCAATGGGACCATGGTTCTCTAGTCTACTTCAACACTATGGTCCACACTTATCCATGGGAACCTGGTTCTCTATTCTACTTCAACACTATGGTCCACACTTATCCATGGGAACCTGGTTCTCTATTCTACTTCAACACTATGGTCCACACTTATCCGTGGGACCCTAGTATATGGTTGGACATCAAGCGTTGAGGACAACGATCATAAGGGGGATGGAATGTTAGGTAGCTAGAGAGGTAGTGGGGGCACCGAGAGGGACCATAATGATAATAGTGGAGGTCATTCAATGTAAGGTGGACTAGGTCCACTATATTATTAAATAAGGCCCACTATGATAGCTAGATATAATAAATGGGTAGTTAAATATAATAAATGTAAGAGGACTTCTTAGAAGGTTCTACTTCTAGAAGATTCCTCCTGTAAAATGTTCTTAGGTGATGGTAGCACTATATAAAGGGGTTCAAGCAATGTAATGGGATATGAAGAGAAATATTGTGTTTGGATCGATAGCTCAATAGGAGGATGCCCCCTCGAAGAGGCAAGTGAACATGAGAGGATCCCTTACATAATAAGATCCATTGTACGATGTTTCCCTACCCCAAGGGTTTTGATGTAATAAAGTGGTGTTTTTCTATATTGTTCTCTGAATATTTGTGGAGTTTCTGTATGCAAATATTTGGTTCTTAACATTACATATATAGATGAAGATGTTTTTGTGTTCACAAATGCATGCAAGAAAGGGCTTGGGGGAGTCCTTACCCAGCATGAGCATGTCATATGTTATGAGTAAAGGAATCTTAAGGAGCATGAAATACATTATGATACCCATGACTTACAGTTGGCAACCATAGTTTATGCCTTAAAAATGTGGAGACATTATCTCATGGGTAGAAAGTTCAAGCTTAAGACATATCATAATGGTTTTAAACACTTGTTTGAACAACCAACACTGAAAGTCAGATAGACTAGATGGTTGGAATTTCTTAGTGAATATGAATTCAACATCAAGCACATCAAGGGAAAAGAGAATAAAGTGACTTATGCACTCAACTAGAGGGTGCATCAAATGTTTTTTGCATCCATTAGCATGTATTGTCCACATATTTAAAAAGTAAAATTTTGGAGTTGGTAACATTAGATCAACATTATGCACAAGTTACAGAAGAATTGTAGAAAGAAAGTATACCACTACAGTTTAAATACTATAGGTTGGAAGAGGATGGAATCCTTTTGTTCAGGGACAAATTTTATGTTCCTAACACTTAGTATTTGAGAAATTTAGTGTTGAAGGAGATGCACAATGTACCATATTCTAGTCATCTAGGATATGAAAAGACAATTGAAGAAGTAAGAATCCAATATTTCTATCTTGTAATGAAGAAATATGTGGCTGATTACATATCCAGGTGCATGGAATTTCAAAAAGTGAATATTGCACACATGCATCCAGTGGGATTTTTACAACCATTGCCCATTCCTGAATGGAAATGGGAGTTATTTATGATCAATTTTATCAACAAGTTGCCAAGAAAAAAAAGGAAGCATGATTCCATCATGGTAGTGGTGGAAAATCTTATGAAGGCTTCACATTTTACTCCGGTGAAAACGAATCACAAGGCAACAAACATAGTAGAGATTTACATGAAGGAAATTGCTAGGCTACATGGTGTGCATAAGGTAACAGTGTCAGATAGAGATTCCAAGTTCACTTGCAAAAGTTTCAAGTATTATGATGTAAATATTATACATTTATGCAAGTATGGTGTTGTGCACCAAGTATGGTGCAATTTGTAGGGGGCGGGGGAATGTAACATCCCCATTTTTAATCATTGTTTTAGAAATGTGTAATTAAATATGATGTATGACCATGGGCCTAGATATATAATTTGTAAAAATTGTGTATCATAATAATAAAATAAATGTGACTTTGGTTGTGGGTGGAAATGAACAGAGTAATTGGGAGCTAAGTTATCCACAAGAGAGGGGAATGCATAAGAGAAGGGTCCAAGGGGGAGGGGGGAGGGGATTGTTTATGGGTATTAATTCCAACCCACTTTCCTAAAAAAAAAATTTGGGTGAACCTTCTAATTTATTTTTGAGTGTATGAGAGCCTAATCATTAAACACATGTAAGGGGGTTGGTTGGAAAAGTCACATCCCATAGTTATGAGAGAATGATGAATGAGTAAAATCAACATTGGGGAATGTGAGTCAAATATCATGGGTAAAAGGGAAATTTGAATGGCCATTGTGGGAAGTTTGTACATGCAATTATTGGGGCAATAAAGGGGTGAAGAGAAATGGAGCTTGAAGGAAGCCATAGTAGATGTTGTGGGAATCTTGTTGGATATTTTATTGCATTAAGAAGCAGGTTGTTAGTCCTATATACATACATATTTCTATGTGAGATAATTTCCCTAGAACAATAAGTTGTTCTATGAGTTTTTTCTATGGAGGCTAGCATCCTTGGAGTCCCCGAAAAAATATACTCCTAGCAAACCTATGCTAGAGACATTGAGGGAAGCGGGAAAGCTTGAGGGACTGTTTGCAGTGAAGGGGGATCCCATTCCTTGGGTTGTGTAGGTTGAAGGGAAGAGAGCTAAGGGATTGGGATAGTTGTAGGAAAACTAGTTGGTTGTGCGAGTGGATTGGGATGTGAGAGACACCATCTTTTGTGGATTCATAGCCACAACTTAGGGTTTATTTTATGATAATATTTGGAGCATAGAATCCATGGTTGGGAGGTGTTAGCACTAGGAATCACCCTCAAATTGCATAGAAGGTAAGCCCAGTACCCATCAGGTTATGTATAAATGTAAATGAGTTTAAAGAGGTCAAATGGACAAGACTCAATATAATAATGTTCTAACTTAGAAATTTGGGCTAGCATGCACATGCAATTGAGGTATTGATTAACTAAGTGAATAGTTAATCAATACCTCATGATAATTCGAGCCCCCTTGATTCATGGTACCTATTGGTAGTGTCATTTGGTAGCGCTCTGAGTAGCGAGCCTTTGTAGTTCCTTTACCAAATCCCATGTGATTCCATAGCGCAACCTCCAAAATAGGCATGTTGAATGGGTAGCACCAAGCTTGTGTGCCTCTATGCAGAATTCAGCCTCTGTCAAAATTTTGGTAGTGCCTTCCTATGTGCCTCTCTCTCTGTTAAAATTTCGGTAGCGCCCGCCTGTGTGTCTGCATGCAATTTGATAGCGCCATCATAATTCACAACACCATCACTTCAATGTTGACAGATTTGGTAGCACCCCCGAGTAGCTAGTAACGCCATCGCTACACTAGTCTTAGGCGATTAGGCAACGTTATAGGTGACTGATAGAACATGAAAAATAGACAATTCCATAGCACTACGGAATGTCTATGATACTATTGTTGAAGAGATTAACTCTTTGCAGAACACCAAAAGCTCTGAGCAGTATGCATTAGAAGCCTGTATAGCCTGTATAGGTGGTAGAGGTAGTATTTCCTCAATTACTTATCCTTGCAAAAAGGGGCCATTCTAAAAAATGGAGCTCACTTTTCACCAATTACTTCATCAACAGGACACTCCTTCTTGTGGAAGGAGGACTTCCCTTTGGCACAACATCAAGATTCCCTTTAGCAGTAACAAGCTTCTTCACTGGATCTATGATTTCCTTGGTTGTTGGCTTCTGTTTTTCAATAGAATCTTCAACTAACACATTCAAGTTTCTTTTATCCATATCATCTTGGAAATGTTCCAACTCTGTCTTGAGCTTTCTGTTCGGAGACTGAAAGTATTTGTTTTTCCTATAAAGTTTCTTGAGTTGCCTATGAAGAGGCTGGGCTATTCTTGCTGCAAATATTGCTAAGTCAAGAGTGTGGTTGTAACCATCCATGATTTATTTCATCTTAGTTCTTTCAGATAGGGCTTCAGATTTCAGATGAGCCACCTCCTTTCTAGCTTCCCTGAGTTGTTTAATCAATATTTTGAAGGTCTGGTTGCTAGGTGGATTGGTGATGTGGACAGTCTCAACAATATTTTTTATGGCTTCATCTTCTTGCTACAAATGGATTACTTATTTTATCACAACAGGCTTCTCAATGCCTTTGCCCTTATCTTTCTTCTACTTTAGAATGGAGACCGTTGGTAGGACCTGTTCTTCAACTGCCCCTTTGAGAGATGATGACCTTGTGAAATGCCTTCTGATCTTGGTTCTAGCTACTGAAGGAGATGAAGAGAAGTGTAGTTTCCTTCCTTTCTTGGTTGTGGCTTTAGTAGAGGAAGGGACCTCTTCTAGTTCTGGTGTAGGAGGGGGTGAAAGGTCTCTCTGTGGAGAATGGTAGGTCTCCTCCTAAATTCTTGAAACTTCCTTAATGGATTCTTGATCTTGAACGGCGGCCTTACTCTTTCTTTTCTTGCTAGATCCTGTTGGAGCAACACTGGTGGATGGCAAAGGGCTTGGTATCTATGACTAAGGAGTAACTTCTATGTCTAATTTCATGTGAGCAATAGCAATGAAGTGCTCCCATGAGATGTTCCTCTTTCTCAGCTCTTCAGAAACCAACATTATAATCAACCCATAATGAAAAATTCTAGTATCCACGGCCTTTGATTTGGATTGAACCCTATTTGAAATTTTGCCTATGCTCCTCAACAAATAAAAGGGAATGTTCATTTCAACTTTGCCAGTAAAATGCAGTAGAAGCCTTATTTGGTACTGGTATAGTGTATTGAACCTCCCCTCACATGTGAAGTACCTTTGAATGATCCTCAACATTTTATCAAACTATGAAACCAGATGACTTCTTGGTACCCCTTTGGATAGATTTTTCAGTTTGATATTCAGGCTTTAGGAAGTCTTTGGAAAAGGCTGCATCCAAGGCCATGGATTTAAACCAATTATCTCTAGTCATAGGGATCCTTGTAGTTGCTAAAATAGAGGTCTCAGACACCTCAAATTCTAGGTCCCCTACCTTATTCTTCAGGCCATCAAAATGTAAGTCAAATTGCCTTGCCACCTCAAGATGACCCCTCTGCATATTTTGGCAGAAAGTGAGGCAGCCCACCCCTTGAAAAACTTCTCTATCCATGGGATCTTAATCGAATAAATGCATGTCTGCAGGCTCAGTTCTCACTAGAGTACCTCCCTTGTGCGACTTCTTCTTCTGAGGAGTCTCCATATTTTAATATGAAAGGTTTAAAAACTATGGTGTAGTGATGGCTAGGAAACAAAGAGTTAGACTTCAATAAGAGACAATGAATAGTGGTTGCCCATTTCCAGGAATTTCCCCTAAATCAACTGGTTGCTAGCTTAGGAAATAATGGTTGTGACTTTCCCTCCCTTTCTGTTCATAAATCTTAAAAGATGAGGAATAATAAGGTGAAGAAGGAGATCACTGCAATTTTCTTTGAAAACTGGGTCGAAAACAGTCTAATTCAAAAAGTAGAGGAGGTGGGGGAAAGAAGGCAGCGTTGTTTCAGTAGTGTTTCTGGGTAGCACGTTGCGCATACAGAAGATGAAACTTGCTTGGGAACTGAGAGCTCGGGAGCATGGAGAGTATATGTCTTAAGAATGATAACCATGTGATGGTGACTGCATGTTTTAGTGGAAGGAAAACTGATAGGAAAGTGTGAGGAAAAAGATCTCCTCTAGTTATGCAGGCACGATTGCTACCAAAACTCCGGGCGATAATTTCTCCTTGAAATTGATATGCAGAGGGGGAAAATCATGGAATACCTGGAGAATGATGACAACTTGAAGTTTCAGTGAAATCTTAGGAGAGTATAATGAGAAACCCGGCCTCTGAATCCACCTCAGCATCTGATCTGGTAGCACCACTATCAATTGGTCTGAACTAGTAGTTTTTGCAGCGCAAAGTTTGGATTTTTTTTAAATTTGAAAACCGTTAGCAAAGATCATAAATATGAATCCTCGAAGGCATATTTTAACTAACCATGGTGATGAAAACAAGGAATATATGACATCAGCGCAATAATCACAAATCATGTTAAAAGATGAAGGACATGGAGTGTGCTACAAAAATTCCTAGTGAGTTGGCAACGCTCCCTTTCAAAAAATGATTTGACCAATAAGCATAGGACAAAGGCACAACATGTCAAGGATACGGAGGCATGAGCGAGGAGGGTGACAAGTCAAGTCAATATGGTCGTGGAGTGAGTTGAAATTAGTGTCACATGATGAAGGGGATCAAAACACAAGTCATGAAAATGAACCTATGCCAAAAGTTTATGTGAGGATCAAAATTTGAGCTATGAGTTGAACCTTTATTAATTAAGGTGACCTAAGTAAATCACACCTTTAAGAAGGAAATCAAAATTTAAAAAATCTAAAGGCTTATAAAAATAAAAAACTAAGGGCTAAAGACAAAAGGCAACTTAGTGTGATAAGAGGAGGAACACCCGTCCCCTGTAACTGATTGCACAACTACTGTTAAGAGATAAATGTTTTATCATTGTTCTCTATTTTAGTAAGGTTTTTTTTTGTGTGCATCAAATATGAGTTTTTAGCAATTTATATGTTGTTATGGGAATGTTAATCAACTACAATCATGTTTTAGAAATTTTATTAGATGCATTTAATTTCATGGTATCGGAAAATTTTTGTGGGTTATGTAGTGGGGATGCTACACCTCTAAAACACCAACTAATATTTTTGGCCAATGGTAGTGATGAAAAAAATAGTCCCCCATGGTTGTCTGTGAAGAATGAAAATACTATGTTGGCTCTTATATTCCCTCATAGAAGATAAGTGAAGAGAATGTATGTCTACAAGGGATATAGGTATATGATGTATCAATACCCATCTACATGGAAATGCATTTTATGTTGTAAGGAATTTGTGCATACACGATTCATGATAATATAGGACTAGGAGTTTTATGAAGTAGGCATGTTGATTGATTTTTTTTATATCCATAACATTATCTGGCATAATTAATTTGGTGCAACTATCTTCTTTGGAAATAACATTTTTCGTATACAATAACAACATGGGTATTGTAACAAAAGGGTACCATTGATGTAAATGTTGTAGAACTTCTATAAGGATAGGTTTTTTAACCACCCACAAAATTTGATGTACAAATGCTCGAGGGTATGCCTTCTGGTAGACCACCCATATAAAACATAATCACCTACTTTCAATGGAAAACTATAGAGAGAACCAGAAGACTTGAAATATTGACACTCATAGACTGACTTAGGAATATGAAACAAAGAAGGAGAAGGAAATTCTAAAAATTTTCGATTCAAATGGGGAAGCTATGTTCAATGATATTGAATTTATTGGCACCTATGTTGATAAAATCCCCATTGAGATAAAGATAAAATATATATTTTATGAGCTTCCATAACAGGAGCATCTTAATATTGCACACTTACTAGATCCCATGCATATATTCAAAAATGTTTCATCTTCTTTATGGAGGAACATATCTTTGAAACAAAGTGACACATCGGGTGTTAGGAGACATATTATTTCTTCAAATACTAAAAATAAACATTGTCCAAGAAAACAAAGTAGAGGAGAGGTCAGTTATTGTTGATATTTTAAAGAAGGTGATATCCCATGGATTTTGAAGATAATATTTCTCTAGTAAAGGATGTTATATTTGGTGTGAAGGCACCTTATTTATAATGGTTGACTCTATGATACTACTCCATTATAGAAGAAAAATTTTCCAAGTTGAAAACATGCGACCATATAAACCTTCTAAGGGTATCTATGTTGATTGCATGCTTATTTTTCTACAATGTAGGATATAACATACTATGATCTCACATTTTTATGAAAATCAGTTTTGTATGTGTTTATTTTGTAGTGTCATTATCATTTAATTGTGGGTGGTTGTGTGAACCATGACTTCCCCAAGACCTATGACAAGACATATCTAAATTATCAACATTTGTAAATTGGATTGCATCACAAGAGATTCACATGGATATCATTCCATGTTGGTGTTAAGAGATAACTGATATTGTTTGTATTATTGAGAAGGAAACACCTATGAGTTTCATGGACTTTAAATTCCATATTCTAATTCACCTAGTTTATAATATTGAATTATTTGGGGTGTTAGCATGTCGTTGAATTTACTTCTTAGAGAAGTACATGAAAAAGTTGAAGGGATTTGTTCAACAAAGGGAAAAAACAAACGGGTCTATGGAAAAGGGGTATATAGTATATGAGTCATTCTTTTATGCTAGTGAGTACATCAAACAAATTGATGACACACTAAATGAACTGGTTTAGGATGAACAATGGAATGAGGAAAAAAGGGAAGAGGAGCTACTCCAAATGAATGAAACAAGTTACATTATAAATATTAAGTCACTTATCTTTTGTCAACTTTATATAAAGTAACTATTTACACTAAACTTAATAATATATATATGATCTCATAATGTTAAATAGGGTTTTTCATAGCTTGGTCTAGGCTAGGATTGTAGGTGGATTTTTTTGCGTCTGGAGTTGCAGATGTATAACTATCTACCATTGGTGTATTATTGAGAGGATTATTTGTCCAAAGATCAAATATTTTCATATATGTTAGGTGGTATATCACGTGATCCATCTTCCATGATTGTTAGTAGCCTTGTTCTGGAAACCCATCTTGGAATCTCTCCAGTTGGAAAATATATGGATCTGGTCATTTTGGGTATGAGAAAGAACTCTTTGGTGATGTATGAGATATCGTTGGGACAATACATTGAAATTTCTCAATGGGAGGTTTCCCCAACATGTTATAAGGTTCGAGAAGGGTTTCATTATATCTCTCCTCGATGTGTCTCTATCTATCCATATCAGAGAGAAGTGATTTCTTTGATTCAGTTCCAAAGAGGTAAGGAATGTTTATGTTTCATGGGAAGAAAGATAGGGATATAGGAACTTTAGGGAAGCAGAGTTGTGGTCTCGAGTAAGAGAACTAGGAAGAAGTGTCAGAAGGTTGTGAATTCCATATGGGGTGGGGTTTCACTTTTTGTAAGGGAGGATATATAGGTAAATGAAATTGCAACACTAGAGGGATAGGCCATAGTGGGAAATTTATATGGAAGAAGGATGTTAGTGGGTACTTTAAATTCCTATATCGAATTTGGTCTATGATTTGATCTTTCATATTATATAACAGGGATGGATTGGATTTATTTTTGAGTCTCTATATGATACAAGGGTTATTCTAGCAGTTTGATGGTATTGGGACTATGAAATATTGAATGATAGGATTTGGCACCCTCTCTTCAATGTTAAGGAGGAATCCTTGTCTAGTTTAGCTACTTGGATCAAGTTACAAAATCTCTCTCTTAAGCTTTGGTTGGATGACATGTTAAAGGAAATTGGGGAGCTCCTAGGAAATTTCATAGTAGCATAATCTAGCTATAAATCCAGTAATAAAAGAAATGTCACTCAAATCCTTGTTGACCTAGATCCTCATTGGGGGTTATTTGAATCCATTGACCTTTTTCCAGGGGAAAATTCATACTTTCAGACTTTGGATTATGTAAATGTACCTTTCCATTGCTCTCATTATCATCAAGTGGGTCATATATTCGTTGACTATTCCTTGGAGTTTAATAAAAAATACCAGGGTTCCAAATTTCAAGTTTTGCGAGCTATGGAAGATTCCCCTTGGGTTGATGCAAAAATTTGGGTTCCTCCCATCGTTTCTTCTCCTATGTGCATTGGGGTGGGGGAGGAGAAATATCAAGCTATGGTTTGGAAATTCCAAAGGGAAAATATGACTTCTATGTTGGTGAAATACCAATCTCAGTGGCTAGTGGGGGAATGGAAAAATCAAAGGGTCATTCTCCTTTGGATCTCTTTGAGGGAGACTTAGAGATATTATCCTCATAATGGAGTAGGATAGAGAATATTTGTTTAGATAGTGCTCGATATATGCAAGTTCAAGGTAATATTTTTGACCACCACATTTCAAATTCAAATTTTAAGCCCGTTGTCTTGGGTAGTCCTTGTTAGGGGCATGAGTTTGCATCTAGTCAACTAGTCTATGAGGGTTTGAACTCTTAGATGGATGTACCTATGAACAATGATCGTGGTACTTTTTTTTTAACCTTAAAAAGGATATTTAAATCCCTATCCATAAATCGAATAAAAATGAGATATATTTCTTGTCAGGTTCCACATCTAGTTTGTTTGGTAGGGAACCTTATTTCCTAAGAATGAGGGGAATTCAAGTTGAATCCATCAATATTGCACAAGAAATACTCTCACATGAAGTTTCTCATGGGCATCAACATCTCATCTCAGGGGTCCTTAAATTCAGAGTATCCCTTATATTGGGTTTCCCATGATCATCATCTCAGTCAATGTGAGGGTTCTTAGGGGAGGGACTCTCCTTGCGGTGTCTGATTGAATTGGACCAGTCGGATATTGTTCTGATTCAAGAATCAATGAGCATGTGTGACCCACTCATTTCCAAGATTCTCAAAATCCTCCTGGGTTAGGATCTTATTTTTGTGGATTCAAATAGAAAATAAATAAGTATTATTTTAGGTTTCTCATATTCTTATAGACTTATAAATTGTTTTTCTATTGCCTCTGATATTTTTAGTAGGATTTATAGTAAGGATTTGGATTGCATCATAACGCTCCTTAACCTCTATGGTCCATATGAGGGAAAGGAGGAGTTTTGGAATCAATTTTTTGATTTAAAGTGCCTTAGTGTAGAAAGGGATATTATTGATGGTGACCTTAATTTCATTGTCAATTAGGATGAGTTATGGGGGCCTTCAGCCAAGGTTGACCGACTATCTAGTTTCTTTCTGGAAAAATTGGAGTCATCAAATATGGTTGACATTGAGCCTATTCAATTAAAGCTCACTTGGTTTAATAATATTTTAGGGCACAAAGATGTTTCCAAAAGGCTTGAACATTTTATTGCTTGTATTTCTACTCTTCAAGACATTGATGCTTATCATTCTTGGGTTGGTTCGATATGATGCTCTGACTATTTTCCTAATTTTCTTGAATTAAGAAGGGTGGAGGGTAATCTCGGTTCCCCTTTCAAATTAATTTTTACTTTTTCTGAGTTGGAGGAGTTCCACACTTTGATTAAGGAAAACTGGATCCCATATAGGTCTGATGCAAATTCCTTGACCAACTTTAAATTTGTCAATGCACTTAGATTGTTGAAAGAAAAGGTGGTCAAGTGGGTGGGAGAAAGGAGAAAGAATCAATATTTGATCCTTTAGTTGGTAGAATCTGAGCTCCCCAATCCATATAGGTAGATCCAAGATAATATTAAGGATCAAGGGGGAATGGAGGCATTTTTTTCCTTGGAAGGATACATGAATCAACTTTTGCTTGAAAAAGAGAAGTCACGGTGGTTAAAGAGTCGAGCCCTTTGAATTTCAGTAGGAGATTGTAATACTAATTTCTTTTAGCACTTTGCAAATCACCTGAAAAATCATAATACAATATGGGAACTTGAAAATGATTAAGGTATTAAAATGTGTGGTTTCCTTGATCTTTCCAGTTTGGGTGTGGACCATTTCAAATGTATTTTCAAAGAATAGGAAAATGTCTAGATGAACGTAATTCTCAACCAAATTTCTCTTTTCCCCCATATTATCGATGATGAGGTCAACGAAGAACTGTATCAAGATATTTCCAAAGAATAACTCAAGGTAGTCATCTAGATATTTAGGAAGTACAAGAGTGTAGTGCCATATGGTTGGACAACAAAGTTTTTTGATGAATTCATTGATATCTTAGAGGATGATTTGTTGTGAGTAGTGGAGGAAACTCATTGATCAGGTAAAATGCTTTGCAATATCAACTCTACCTTTCTTGTTTTTATTCCTAGAGTTGATCATTCCAAATATTTTGATGAATTTTCTCCTATCTTGCTCTATAATATTATGTATAAGATCATTGAAAAGGTCATTGCAACTCGGCTTAAACATGTTCTGGTAAATATAATTTCTCCAAAACAATTTGGTTTTCTGCGAAGCAGACTAATCCATGAGGAAATAGGCTCTTCCCAAGAGGGAATGCATTCTATAAAATCCTTTAAAAGGATAGTCTCTATCATCAAGTTGGATCTATTAAAATCATACTATAGATTCTCATGGCTCCATTTGAGATTATTACTCCTTAGCATTGGGTTCGATCTTTGCCTAGTTAAGTGGAATATGTCTTGTGTTACCTATACTTCCTTTGAAATCCTAATTAACAGAGTTGGTTCGACTTTTTTTAACTCATCCAGAGGTCTCCATTAGGGGTGTACACTTTCTCTATATATCTTTTTGTTCATTGATTATGGTCTAATTCAAGCTTTGATGGAATCTAAAAGAGTGAATTCCTTCAAGGGACTATGGATGGGGAATCATGAACATCTCTCACACTTATTGTTTGTGGGTTATGTGATCATTTTTAGTTCATGTGCAAAAGCAGATGGTATTATTTTAAAGGATACTCTAGCGTAGTTTTGTGAGGAAAAAATAATGATGATAAACATCCAAAAGTATGGCATTTATATCCTTGAGCTAGTAGGGTAGAATCATCAAGTCATGTCAACTTTGTTTAACTTCCATTCTTTGGATATAAGCGATGGGTTCAAGTATTTAAGCTTCTCACTTAAACCCAACATATATGGCATTGTTGGCTAGAGTTAGACCCTTTATAAAGTTGAACAATGCATAAACTTTTGGTACATTCATTGGATTTCACATGGAGGTATATTTGTTCTTATTAAATATGTTATTGAAGTTATCCCACTAAATTGGAATTTATTAGCAAGCATCCCAAAATGTATTCTAATTAGGATCCAAAAAATTTGTTTCAACTATTTGTGTAAAGGTAGTGCATAGTATTTGGGATATATCCTAGTGGGTTGGAAAACCCTCTCCTTTCCAAAGTCCTTTGGTGGATGAGGTTTAAAGTGTTTTTCTACCATCAATCAGGTGCCAAAGGCCAAATACTTGTGGATATTTTTAAAGCAGTATAGCCTATGGCATTATATTATGGTAGAAAACTATATAGATTCATGGTATATTTTGGATTGGATTCAATCAAGGAATAAGTCTGTCATAAATTCCTCCATTCAATCACGCACTTTAACTCGAAGATTTACCACTATTGGTCGATTTTGGCTTGCAAGGTCAAATTGGTGCTAATGTTTGACTAGGATGGGACAATAACGTTGGGTGTGGAAGACATATCTTTCTTCCTGAAGAGTTAATGGTTCTTCTCTAGGAGAGTGGTTTGTGCACATTACACCATATCTACAACCCTCGTTTATCATGTCCTTGGTTTCAAGGATGGATTTATGTGGAGGGTATGGATTTGGAAATAACATGGCATAATTTGTGGAATTATCTCATATATGAATTAAGAAGGGTCCATATTCATCTCTTGGACTTGGAGGACGAGTTGGTTTGGAAATATAAACATTTCGGTAGTTTCTATGTAATACTTGATCCAGATTTATGATCGGAACGAAATGAAAACACATATTTATAATATTAACAAAAAGACACAGTGAACAATAACAGATATAAAGTAAAACTTGACTTCTATTAAATAAGAAATATGTTGAAACTATAAAATGAAAACTGAAACAAGCTTGCTAGAGTGGTGGCAGCTTATCTCTGAGAAGAGATGTGACGACTACGCTCATTCACAAGAATATGATTACAATAAGGCTCTAAAATCCTTCTTACAATAAACATGAATGCAAAAATCATAGATATCCAAAAACCTAACCCTAGGATATGAAGCACCAAAAGTCATGTGGGCCCCGTTGGGGTAAGTTAGTACATGAACTTCTCAGGATCGTAACTTTTGCATAAGATATCCATTTTAGGCGCAAGATAACCCGTTGGAAAGGTATATACGAGGACTAAACATTATTCCGTAAAACTCTAATTTTAGCTACATTTTGACTGTAGCAATCCATAAAAACGTTGTCCAGGGCCTCAAAGCAGCCTTGGAACTCAATGACTCAAAAACTAGGAAAAAAACTGCGAAACTAAAAAACTACCAAGATGAACTAGTTGGAATAGGTAGGTGACCACCGATGTCTGTATGGATCAATCCTTCCCACTTAGGAAGAAATAGTCTCCATTGTGTTGAGTTCCCCCATCATATGAGGAAATTTATGCTGAATTTGGTCTTGAGTGAGCCACTTTCCTTGGTGCAGGCGCTGCCCTGCTTTGACAACCTGATAAAGTTGGATCCTCTGCTAGCGAGTTCCCTTGACCTGTGTGTCCACAATATGATCAATGTGTTCTTGTTCCATGCAGTAGGGATTGATATATGTTGGTTTCAACTATTCTTCTATCTCTAAGGTGTCTAATAATGGTGGAAAATATGGTTGAAGGATATCCACATTGAACATTGGGTGCAATCCAAGGAAGGGAGGAATGTTGAGATCAAAAGAATTATCTCCCACATCCTTGGTGATAGTGTAGGGTCCATAAAAGAGTGGAAGAAGCTTCCAATGGGGCCTTGTAAGGAATTATTTCTGCAAGTGCAATCGGAATTTGTCTCCCACCTGAAACTTATGCAGCACCTGGTGTTGGTCATGGCATTGCCTATACTTGGCATTGGACTTCTGTAAAATGTCTTGAACCTGTTGGAGAATGTGTTGGATCTTATCAATGAAATGGGGGGCTTTGTCAACGTTAGTTGGATCATGTGACAAGTCAGTGTGAGTGGTCGCAAGGGGTATTGTGACATCCATGGGACCCAATGGTTGAAATCCCAATCCCACCAAAGGGGTTTTGGTTGGTTGAGCTATGTAGGGATCAATTGTAGTTGTCTTGAACATAGGGGAAACTGTCATCCCATGTGCGGGGGTTCTTAGAATTGTACATGTGGAGGATATGTATGATCATCCGGTTGACGGCCTCGATTTGGCCATCTGTCTAGGGGTGGAAGGGAGTGGATTTGGTGAGCTTGGTGTCTAGAAGTGACTAGAGGCTCGACCAGAATGTGATGAGGAACTGATTGTCCTGATATGAGATAATGGTTTGTGGGATCCCAAAATGTAACCACACTCGTTCAAATAATATATTGGCAATGGCCTCTACTGTGATGCTCTTCTTGCAGGTGTCCAAGATTTCCATCTTGGAAAAATGATCAACAACCACAAAAACATAGTCATTTCCCCGCTTGGTGGATGAAAGGCCCGACATGTAGTCCATTGAGATGGATTCCCAGGGCTTGTCAGGAGTAGGAAAAGGGGTGTATATGCCTTGTTTCTTAGTTGTTGTTTTGGAAATAATGTAGGTAGTGCATAACCTAATATACTTGTTGACATCATGTCGAAGTTTCGACCAGTAGAAATGTTGTTGCATCATTGTTACTGTCTTTTCTACACCAAAGTGTCCTACCACCAGACTGTAGTGGACTTCCCAAATCAGCTTTGCTTGCTTGCTTGAGGGAATGCAAAGATGGCCCAGATGGCACAATAACTTGTCCTGAAGATGGAAATTAGTGACAGTTGTGTTTTCACCCAACATATGGTAGGTGGTGGTGAAGTCAAGATCTTTCTCATAGAGGTGGGGCCATCTGGAGGTCTCATGGTCACAAGAGTCTATCACCATGATAAGTGTTGCATCTAGAGGTCGGCTGAGGAAATCATCGACCCAGTTGGTACTTCCTATCTTATAGTTGATGTTGAGGTGGAACCGCTGCAAGTATGTGTATCACTTATGATGGTGCTCATTCTACAATTTTCCTTGTGTCTACATGGAATACAATGGCTTATGATCAGTGTGGATGACTGTCTCCTTCCCAAGAATGTAATGCCTCCAGTGGTGGTAGGCTTTCAAAATGGAGTTCATTTCTTTTTCATAAGTAGGGTACTTACAGATGATATCTGATAGTGTCTCACTATGATAGGCCATGGGGTGGCCATGCTAAGTGAGAAATGTGCCCACAATATATTATGAAGCATATGTATCAATATCAAAGGGTTGTTGCAGGTTAAGTACTGAAATCACTAGGGTTGAGCATAAGCATTGCTTCAAATCATCGAACGATTTCTATTGGGACAAGCCCCACAATTTTTTTTCCTTACCACCACCCTTAGCTACTTGGCTGAGGGCCCATGCAATATGGGAGAATCCCAGCATGAACCTGCGATAGAAATTGGCAAGTCCTAAGAATATTTGAATCTCACTTAGCGTGGTTGGGGATGGCCAGTCATGAATGACCTGGATCGTGGTTGGATCCACATGCACACCATGCTCATCAACAATGTATCCTAGGTACTAGAACCTGTCCATGCTGAAGGAGCATTTTTCCAAGTTGGCATATAGCTTTTGCTTCCGTAGGGTGTGCAGAACCTGTTGAATATGATGCAAGTGTTTCTCCCAAGTCTTGTTGTAGATAAGGATGTTATCTAGATACACCTACAAAATAATTGGTGAAAGGACAAAAGATATCATCCATCATCCTCATGAAAGTTTTTTAGGCATTTGTCAAACCAAAGGGAATGACCAGTCATTCAAAAATACCTTATTTTGACTTGAAGGAAGTCTTCCATACATATGTCTACTCTATTGGGACCTAATGGTATCCAAATTTCATATCAATGTTACTGAAGTATTTGGCCCCCTTGAGTTGATCAAGGAGATCGTCGATTCTGGGAATTGGGTACCGATTCTTGACTCTTATTTTATTTAGGGCCTGGTAATCAATTCATAGTTTCCAGGTCCTCTATTTCTTCTACACCAACATAATTGGGCTTGCATAGGGCGACAAGATGGATCAGATGTGCCCCTTGTGAAGCAGTTCTTGGATCTACCACTTGATCTCCTCATTTTCTAACAGAGAGCAATGATGGACTAGCCCATTGGGAAATGGTGCACCAGGGGTCAGATCGATGGAATGCTTGACTTGATAGTGAAAAGGTACTCTAGTAGGTGAGGAGAATATGTCTTTTTATTCTTCCACGACCTTATCTACTTGCTTCTGCTGCATGGAGAGGTCGGTCATGAAGGCCCTGGATGTGGCTGCATTATTTCACTCACTCTGAGAGCGAATCATGAAGAAGAAAAACTTTCTAGTCTGAGAGATGACCTTCCTACATTTCTTGGTAGAGATCGAGGAAATAGCACTAGGTGGGACTACCTTAGGTATCCTGTACAATTTCTTGTTCAAAGTAATAATAACAATGTGAGGCCTAGAATCATATACAACATGAAGTTTACATAAATAAGGTTGGCCCAAAATAATATCACAAAATTCAAGGGGAGAAATATCACACAATACCTCATCTTTGAAGAGCTTGATGTTGTATGACAAGTAGCATTGTTGGCTGATGCGAAGACTACTTACTTGGTGTATCCAGCCAATGGTGTAGGGTTGTGGGTGTGACATTTTTGGTAGGGATAGCTACTTGAATAACTCTATTGAGATGAGGTTCTTCTAGTTATTGCTATCAATGATGAAGTGCAGCGGGTTTCCTTTCACCCAAATCTGTGAATGAAAGAGGAGTTCTCCTTCCTCTGGCTTGTAAGGTTCACCGGGATGGATATTTTTTGTAGAAACGGTGGCACTGGGTTCCATGTCAATGATCTATCTCCCCTTTTCTGGCTCTGACTCAAAGTCAAAACCCACATCTGATTTAGAGGCTTTCACCTCAACCACCAATGACTTCTTTGAGCGACAATCAACAATGTTATTCCAGTGGCTCTTATGGAAGTCACACCACTTCTCGGTATCTTTCTTTATCTTTCCATTGTCCTTCTTTGATTGTGTCTTAGACTAGTTGTCCTAAGGTTTTCCATATTTTCTTTGTCCTTTTTTTTGCAGGTTGGGGTTGCCCTTATCTTGCTTCTGCTGTGAGGAGTTCCCAGACCCAAACTGTTTCATCTTTTGTTTAATCTTCAACTTGATTTTCACAGCATATCGATAGGCCGCACCCAAGGATGAGATGTCCAAAAACTCCATTTCTTCCTGGATGTATCTATGCAGACCACCATGATACTTGAGCACCATATGTTTCTCAGAATATTTGATACCTAACTTGGTGTGCAAGGTATGGAAGATTTTTTTGAACTCTAGCACTGCTTGGTCCTTTTCCTCCTGTAGTGTGGTCCATTTTGTATACAGGTCATCATAAATTTCAAAAGGGTAGTATTGTTCCTTAATAGCATCCCTGAAGAAACCCCAAGTGGGTGCAATTTCAAATAATTTGGATGCCTCTATTTCCTTTTTCTCACAAAAAGTATCCCACCAATATTTGACATGGGGGACGGCCTTGAGGAGAATAAATGTAATCTTTTCTCTATCAGAAAAGTTGTGGAAAGAGAAATGCCTTCTATAAGGTTTAACCATTTATCTATGACATCCACATCTATTTTACCTTCAAATATAGGAATATCAAAATTGATATGTACCTTGAATGGGGTGGCACCTCCGGTTGAGGTAGATGTGTCGCTTGTCGATAACTGTCTAGGGATTTGTGCAAAGTTGTTCATCATCTCATTCCTCTGTCTCTCGAGGCATTCCTCGAGAAATTTTTTGAAAGGCTATATTGTCCCATTTTATTTCATTTCACTTTCCATGGAAGGTTTCTTGGGCATGAGAGAGAATTTTTCCTCAATAGAAAAAAGCTCGAGACCCAACTCTCTATACCCTGACCTCGTTGGGGACATGCACTAAAAAATGACAAGGAGCAGATTGCTATGATACCACTCATTTTGATTTATGAGCGGAACAAAATGAGAACATAGATTTATAATATTAACACAGATACATTAAAACTTGACTTCTATTAAATAAGAAATATGTTGAAACTGTAAAATGCATATTGAAACAAACTTGCTAGAATGGTGGAAAATTATCTCTAAGAAGAGATGCGATGGCTATGATCATTCACAAGAAGATGATTAAAATGAGGCTCTAAAATCCTTTTTACAATAAACATGAATATCAAAAACCTAGACATCCAAAAAACTAACCCTAGGAGATGAATCGCAAAAAGTCATGTGGGCCTCGTTGGGGTAAGTTAGTACATCAACTTCTCAGGGTCATAACTTTTGCATACGATCTATGTTTTAGGTGCACGATATCCCATTGGAAAGGTATATCCGATGAATACACATTATTCCATCAAACTATGACTCCATATATAGTTTGACTTTGGCAAGCGCTAAAAATGTTGTTTAGGGCCTCAAAACGACCTCGAAAGTTCAGGACTTGAAAACTAGGAAAAAAACTGCCAAACTGAAAAACTTCCAAGATTGTTGGTAGTACGGATATCGTTACACCAAAACCCATGGGTGATTGGTAAAATCACCACCACCAGATTTCAAGGATCCATCAGAGGCGATTAGTCCCTTGTCACGATACATCGGGGAGCACTGACTACTTGCAATTTTGTGCAACAATCTCCCCCTTAGCATGAGCCGAGTGTGTATCGAACTCGTGACCTCTATCTCTGATACCATTTGTTGGTAGTAAGACTGTCATTACACCAAAACCCATAGGTTATTGGTAAACTCACCACTACCATATATCAAGGATCCATGAGAGGCGATTAGTCCCTTGTCACGATACATCAGGGAGCACTAACTACTTTCAATTTCCTGCAACAAAGATGAGAAAGTTGGAATAGGTGAGTGGCCACCGATGTCCATATGGATCAATCCCCTAGCTCGAACCCTAATTTGTGAATGTGAATGAACATATAATATGGTGAGCTTTCAACAATGAGTTTTGGGGTTTTGTTTTTGTGCACATGCACAAAAGGTGAAGTGTGCGCCCATTTCATAGTTTGCGTGCACCTAAGTAAGTGCACAAGGATTTCCTTGGAACGTGCATCAGACCGTGTTTTGTAGCCTGTATTGTTTGGGCCAGAGATCCTTTGTACATTGCATTTTGAGGTCGAGGTTCCTATGTGGTCATTAGTGTGACAAAGTGTTAAATTTTCACGTGTGCACCAAGGGAGGGTGCATGTCCATTTCAAAGTTTTGTGTGCACTTGGATAAGTGCATTATGATGCTAAAATAATAGTGATATTGTATTTGTAAAATGTAATGACACTTTGATATTAATGAAAATATACCACTGCGTGCAAACCAATCAGAAAAAAAGAGACGGGGGGTTTAAACTCCAATAGAAAAGGAAAAAGGGGCTAAGAGTTAGGAAGAGGGAATATTTTAATAATGTTTCCAAAAGTATACTTTATGGGATATATATATTTATCATAATTTCCTAAGGGATGGGAACAAGTAACCAAGTGGAGCAAAGCTAGTTCTTAAGATAATAGGTGTCTAGTTTTAGTCATGCAAATATATTGTTGATCCTCAGTGTATTTCAGGGGGATTCACTCATTTCCTTCATCATTCAAATGAACTTTCCTCTGCTAAGCATATGTATCTTTCTGTAACTTTCTTCCATCACATAAACCTGTACTTGGGAAGGCTTATGTGTTATTGAAGAGGTGGGTTGTCAAGCCAGTGTTCTATTGAAGAGGCGGGTTGTTAGGCCCATGTGCTACTGAAGAGGTGAGATGTCAGTCACGTGTGTTAATGAAGAAGCGGGTTGTCAGGCCCATGTGCTATTGAAGAAGTGGGTTTTCAGGCCCATAAGCATTGTCTCGAGGTGAGAGAAATCTTGAGAATTGTTTTCTCAAGGTGCCCAGTTGTAGCTACAGGGCTCTAAGACTTATTGTTCGACATGTTGTTGAAGGCCTAGAAGGGAAGTGGGGCAGCCAAAATACTATTAAGTAGAGAAGGGGAACACTTCTTAGGTTTGGAAAAGAATGTGGTAAATGAGAGATTGTATTTTGTTTGTTGGGGTGGCAACTTTGTCTAAGCATTTGACTATTGATAGACCTTAGCTTGGCTTAGGAATCCTTTTCCTTGGTGTAGTTTAAGCCCCATATTGGGGGTGACCTGCTACTGAGAGTTTCTGAGTAGGAGAGTCTATGGTTGGGAGGAACGTCTGAGGTCTATGCATAGTTGGTGGATTGCAACAAAAGATAAGTGTCTTCTTATGTGTATTATTCTCTGAGTAATGTGCATATACATGTTAAGTATATTATGTGTTACAATTGTATATATATTTATGCATGGATTATATATGTTGTAGGACTAAATATTGTTTGTTGCATATGTAGGGCATGGGCCATGAAAATTATGTGTGTTTATATACTTTTTAACATGTGAATGCTTATGCTATTTCTATTTAAATAATTGGTACATAATTATGATGGATTGTGCATGTATTTGTTAGTTCTACATAACTATTGGAGATGTCGAGAATGGTAGTTATTAAGTGTTCTTGTTGATTAATACCATGGTATTGGTCATGAGATGTCGATTTGAGATTCGAATCGTCGCGCACATAAGGAATTAGTTCACACGTGAAAAATGAAATAGACTCTAAGCACGACACAAGAATGGTTGTGCACGTAGTTGTAATTATGTGTTCATTCCATCATTATAATTGTTTTATGTCAATTAGTTATAACAGTAAATATAATGGGTTCTAGTGTGAGGCCTAAGAGGTTTTGCATGCTCAGGAAATGTTGTTGCACCCAGCATTATGTTGGTTGTGAATGCATGATTGTTAGGTCATAGTTTCCGCATGAGGCACAAGGTCGGTTTTGTGTGTTGTTGGTCTCAATGAGTTGCTTCCGAAGAAGAAGGATTGGATATCAAAGAATAAAAATAGCATGGCACAGTTCAGCATGGTACATGGCACAATGAGTTGCTTCCGAAGAAGAAGGATTGGATATCAAAGAAGAAAAATAGCATGGAATGGTTCAACATGGTACATGGCACATTATCTTAGGGTTTTTAGTAGCTTTTCTGGACTACTGGTAATGGGGAATGTTACAAAGTGGTATCAGAGGTCAACATTTTTATGTGACATGGACCGGAGTTGAGTGGAAATGTTATAAAGTGGTATCAAAGATTTTGGTTCAACACTGAGCTTATATGGGCCAGATATCAAAATAAAGTTGGTGAGGTGGGAATTTTTATGATGGTCGTGGTGGTCACAAGATGAAAATATGGAAAAATCATCCAAGTGAACAAAGGATTCACGTGTTGTTGGCAGCAGGACGAAGTGGGAAAGAAAGGATGCACAAAGAAGAATGACAGCTGGAAGAGAAATCATGGGAAAGAAAGTGTGAAAGAGGAAAGCGACAACTGGTAAGAAGCACATCATGTACGCATGCAAGAAGGAGGTGACAGTTGGAAGGAAGCAAAACACGCATGAAGAGAAGGAAGATCTAATGACAATAGGGTTAGGGTTTTTGTAAGGTTTGTGTAAATGGTTGAAGATCCTGATAGATAGATATATAGATACGCAGGTATCTTAGGAGAGGTTCGGTTCACTACCTATGTAAGTTCAGTTGTTTTTATGTAATGTTTTTTATTAGAAGAATTACTTTTGTAAAGAGATTGAGCTAGAGAGGAGGAGAGAAGGTAGATATTGAGGATTATATCGCAGGCCGAGGAGCCTGGTGCTATCTAGTTTGCCTCATAGAGATCTTACCCATCCGAGGAGAATTGTAAGTGCACATCACGAGATTGCAGAACTACCATAATAAGAGATCCAAGAGCCAGATCTCTATGGATGTAGCCCAGGAGGGGGTGAACCACGATAATACTTGTGTAATGTGATGAATGTATGCATATCTTTGTCAGACTTTTATTAGTTAAATGTTGGGTGTAATGAATGAATGAGTTATTATATTGCTTGGTTAATTGTTGTTGGGATATGACAAAAAGGTACCATGGAGGTCAAAATATAGAAGGGGATAACAGTAGTTTGTAACACAAGTTAGAATAAATGGCTCAGAATAAGATCCCATATCTCATACTCAATCCTAGGCTATAAACACCTGAGTCTTACAGCCACCCATTTAAAGTTATCTCGGGTGAGACTGCACAGTGCATTCTGTGTGCTGCATTTCCTTCTGGTTTACCAAAAGGGCCCATATTTTTAGGCTTTGTTGGTACCTTTAAAGATATGAACCATGGGTCAACAACGTAGGTAGTAGGGAAGAGTATTTCAAGATAAGCCCAAAAATGGTTTTGTTGCCGTGTTAAGAGGAACAAGAGAGGACTAAGTAGATGAGATAGAATGCATAAGAAAATAATGAGTGAAACCATAAGACCGTTGAGCCAATAGAAGGGAATGTTGAGACCATGGAACCCCACGAAAGAAGAAATCAAAGGATGGTTGAGAACTAAAGAGCTAGAGTTTACCTAGAAAGATAATAGAAACCCTAGTATCACACCTCGCAAATATTTGGATAAATACACTTTTACGGATTTACATGAAGTATTTTTCTATTATTTTCCCCACCTACTGTAGGAGTGGATACTAAGGTTGAAATATAACCATGCGACGAACCGGATCCGACAGCTAGATTGGACCCCAGTACAGGTTGAGCAGTTACAGCAGGTGAACAAAAAATTCACCAGCGCAGTCGAATTTTGGCTTGACAGTATTGTGGCAGGCTTCATCACAGAGTTTCCAGTCGACACGGCGAAGTCATACAATGCAACAGAGCAGGAATTTCTATGTGGACCCCGCGGAAGGTACATTTGATCACTATATACTTCTATTAAAATACTGCTATATAATAAAGGGGTAATGACAATGGAATCAGACAACTAGACTTCCTTGCGTGCATGGGGGAGGGGGGCAAACACTGACAGAGAGAGGATAGATGGATGAAGGTGAGGATAAAGGAAAGAAGGAGGAGGAATTATTGGACCTGATCTTGATGGATGAGGACCAGCTTAAGTGGATCTTGGCGTCATCAAGAATGACACGTAGCGGAGTACCCTACCAGTATAAGGTGAATACAAGAAGAGAGTCGTAGACGCGAGAGAGGGCTTGGAAAGCGATGAGGAAGAGGTAGAGGATCTCCAGGCTATGGAGCAGATTGAGGAAATCTTGCATGCAACCTATGAGAGGAAAACAAGAGGCCCAAGAATGGGAGGAGAAGATAGCCATCCTTTCCATATTAATATCAGTGTGGAGCCCATAAACCCATGTGAAACCAATAAACCAAATAGAACACCACCATTTAGACAACCGAAGTACGGAGGAATTCTGACAGCAAGAAGTACATCTACCGCAGGAGAAACAACTGGAGGATCTAGTTCAGGCAGTACTATTCAAGTATCTACACCGCGCGTCAGAGGTAGAAGTTAAGTATTTAGAATGGAAGGACATGATCCCACTATCAGATTACCATAATTTTGAGGAGAAGTAGCAGAATACCTTGATAAGCATTTGTTCATTTGTGCAAATATCTGGGAGGCAAAACAGATCACTGATGAAGATACCAAACTTGCATAGCTAGCGTTCACGCTAAGAGATCGCGCACTAGACTGGTACATGAGTCTAGACATGAACAGTGCCCCTGGGATGACGAGGAAACTGGAAGACATTAAGAAAATACTGATTAACGAGTTCTAGAAGTCGAGCTGAGAGGATTAGTACATGAATGAGATGATCGAGATAAGACAGAAACTAGGAGAGTCTGTATGGGAGATTGACCAGAGATTCAAGAGACTGAAGGGGAAGTTAAAATACCTTATGACCGAGATGTAGCATCGGCACCTGTTTGTCAAATAAGTACTCCCACACCTAAAATATCCCTTACGACAGAAGAATTTTTAGACGTAGGCTGAGGCTCTACAAGAAGCCTTATAACTGGAAGAGAACTAGTACCAGCAGATGGACCCAGCTATTGAAGAATTGAAGAAGGATTTGAAGAAAGTCACATTTCAGTTGAACCAGAATAAGAACAAGGACAAACGAGAAGTCGTTTGGTGCACCACATGCAGGATGGAAGGACACCACAAGAACGAATTTCCAACATTCACGTAATATATGGAAATAGGCATGCCAAACCTGCTACCACAGGGAGGACTATGGTGGGAAATATGCAAGAAACCGAGTCATGACCCTTATCACTACACGATGATGCAGAAGTACCAGACAGTTCCATAGAATTATTATTGCACCTTTTGTAAGTTAGTGGGCCACGATGAAAAAGATTGCATAACTATGGAGCTGATGTGGGAAAGAACATTAGACGCATACATGGTACAGGCCGAAATTATGATTAGGAAAGCAATGCCACAGTTCAATCAAGCCCCAACTCCATACAACATTGTGCAGCAATAGTACAATATTGTGCAACAACCATACAATAATGCACAACTGCAATACAACTTGGCACAACCCCAATATAATACCACGTAGTATAATCAGGAACCACAGTACAACGTTCCGAGAGGGGACCAAGTAGGCTATCGAGGAGGAGGACGATCCAGAGGATGTTTCAGATGTGGAAGAGGACTAGTCACATGTCACAACTGTTAGCAATCAGGACATTACGCATGGGAATTCCTGTTGTCGCTAGCGACTTGTATGTATTGTCGCACATCGAATCACGAGACAGAGGAATGTCCGACACTACTAGTAAATATCCAGGAAAAGAGGAACCAGAACAACCAGAATGTTCAATGTATTTCAGCCAAAGCAAGGGAGGATGGATGAAACATCAATATAGTCACTCATGGAGGAAAGAAAAACAGGAAACGACGCAGCCTGATAGGAACCCACACAGAACCAATGGGTTAATAAGAACACCGAACCAAGAAAGCAATTAGACACGCCCAAAGAAAGAGAGACTTTTAAGGAATCTAGACAAGAATTTCAGAAGGTGGACACAACATCTACTTCCACTACACAACCATTCCATGAATCTCCATAATACAAAATGTCGCCATCATTGGATCATACCAACGGAATGCCACCCAAGGGAAAAGTATGTACTATCAAAGACTTTTTACAATCATGCATAAAAATGTTAAGTGATCCTTCATCTGTGAAAATATTGCAAAACATCTTAGAGAAATGTAGCAACCAGACAGAACAAAAGCTACAACCAAAAATTGTCAATCATCTGCACACAAGAAGAAGAACAAGTAGGGAATTTAGACCGAATGCTAACATTGGGGATTTTAATATGGGAGACATCATACTCGACCTAGGATCCAAATTGAATGTGATACCCAAGAAAACCTGGAAATGCATGGGAGAGCCAACATTGGGATACTCGAATGTCCAACTAAAACTAGCAAACCAACATAGGGTCCTACCAATAGGGAGACTGAAAGGAGTAACAATAGATCTTGATGGAGTGCGCACTAAGGCAGACTTTGAAGTCATCGAAATAGTAGATGGCACAACACCGTACCAACACTACTTGGCCTGGATTGGGCGTTTGAAAACCAGACCATAATCAACTTGAAGACAAGAAAAATGGCATTTGAATCCGGAGATTACAGGGTCATATCACCACTAGACCCATCAGAAGGGGAGAGGTTCATAGAACCCACTTGCCTCAACTTAGAGGAGATCGTCCAGTTGTACAAAACAACTGCGCACGAGGAGGATTACATAAACCCAACTGCAGACGAGGTACTGAGTTGGCACAACATTACTTCATGCACAAAAGATTCAGACACCAGGCTAGAAAAATGGCAACAGAGACTACACGAAGTATCCATGAGAATATGTGCAAGAATAGACCATAGACTACAGTGGATAGTTATAGAAATCAAAGAACCACCTAGTTTCCATGGAATAAATGATTTGGAAACATTCTTGACACAATATGAAGATGAAGTATTAGAGAACCAGAGGCTAATAGCACTGGACTTAGCACTTAAGGACACACCCACAAGATGGTGGGGTGCACAAAAGGAGACTATCACAAATTGGTACCAATATAAGCGGTTACTGCACATAAGGTTCGGCGCAGAACAGAAAAACAACAAACAACGGAGATACGAAGGACTAGGGACACCAATGAAACACTTGGAGGAGTACGCAACGCTATGGAAAATGACACCACCAGAGGAATGGCCTCACCACTTCATTCACACATTAGAGGGCACACCAGCGAACATGGATGACATTGCAATAGAAATTTACCATCACTTTCTCATTCGAGCATGAGAACCCCAACATAGATGCAACCCTGAAACGGATCAGAGGAGTCATATTCATTGAAGAACTGGAAATAGAACTTATCACCGAAGAGCAACAGCGAAATAAGAAGACAGTCAAGGAACTATTGTCATGTTACCATGTATAGGAGGAAGCACTAGACGAAGATGACCCACACGACATTCATATTGAAGAAGTAGAAGGCGAAAGAGATGCGAAGGGATGACCCATAGAATCTGAAGTTATTTTCGCATCAATCAAGGTAAATAAAGTTAACATCGGAACAACTGAACATCCCAAAATGGCCAGCATTGGAGACTACTGGGATGAGCCAACAGTAGAAAGCCTCACGCAGTTATTGTGCGAATACAACGACTTGTTTCCTACAACATTTATAGAGATGAAAGGCATAGCAGGAGAACTGGGAGAGATGAAGATACCTCTCAGAACTGAAGCAAGACCGATTAGATAATGACCATATAGACTGAACCCCAAATATAAACAGAAAGTTAAAGAGGAGATTGATCGGATGCTTGAAGCCAGCATAATCAAACCAGTCAAGGAATCAGAATGGATAAGCCTGATGGTCATACAGGACAAGAAACAAGGAAGAGGGATTAGGATATGCATTGACTTGAGGAAGTTGAATGATGCATGCCTACATGACCCATTTCCTACATCGTTCACGGATGAAGTGTTAGAGAATGTGGGGGCACACGAATCTTACTCATTCACTGATGGATTCTCAGGCTACCATCAGATCAAGATAGCACAGGATAAAAGAAACAAGACCACGTTCATGACAAAATAGGGACATTACCAATATACAGTCATGCAATTTGGACTGAATAATGCACCAGCAATATTCTCCAGAGTGGTTATCGCAGCATTTAAAGAATTCATCCATCAGTTTCTTGAAGTATACCTGGATGACTGGACAGTCTATAGTCTGTTGAAAAACCATGTGGAAGTTTTATGCTTGATGCTAGAACGATGCAAACAGTGTCAGATATCACTAAAAATAAAGAAATGTATATTTGGAACACTGTTTGGGATACTATTGGGCCATATAGTATGCAAACAAGGGCTATTGGTCGATCCATCAAATATCGTAGTCATCGTTAATTTACAAGCACCAAAAATATTTCGTCATCTATGAGCGATGTTAGGACACATAGGATACTACAGGAAATTCATCAAAGGATATGTGCAGATCACAACACCAATGGAAAAACTTCTAAGGAAGGATACAAAGTACCAATGGAACGACAAGTGTCAACACGGTCTGGATACCCTAAAGGAAAACATGGTCACTACACCGATATTAGTATTTCCAGACTGGGGAAAGACATTCCATGTGCATGTAGATGCATCAACAATGGCACTTGGAGCTATCTTAGCACAACCAAGAGTAGGAGACTTGGATCGCCCGATAGCGTTCGCAAGAAGAAAACTATCGGACTCAGAACAAAATTATAACACGATGAAAAGAGAAGGCCGAGCTATGGTTTACGCATTGTAGAAGTTCAGACACTACCTATTGGGAAAACATTTTAAGATGTTTACAGATCACTCAGCCTTAAAATACCTAGTCAACAAGCCAATGTTGGGGGGGAGAATCCGTCGATGGTTACTTCTATTTCAAGAATTCGACTTTGAAGTAATAGTTAAACTAGGAAAACTGAATGCAGGACCTGACCACCTATCACGGGTCACAAATGGAGAAGCACCCACAAAATTAGAAGAAAATTTTTTGTATGCCCAGTTATTCTCAGTATAGATTGCTGATGACTACTTCGCAAATATAATCCAGTACTTGAGCACAGGTATCGCACCGCAAGAATTTACCACTACGTAGAAGAAGAACCTGGTAGTTCGTGTAGCCGACTATCAACTAATCGCAGGACATCTATATAAAATGGGTGCATATACCATTTTACAAAGGTATGTGTTAGATCACGAACAACCAACAATATTAGCATAAGCCCATGAGGGATTTGTAGGAGGACACTATGCAGAAAAAGATACCATGCAGAAGGTACTCCATGCAGGATTATGGTGGCCAATGATTCACAGAGACTCGAAAGAGTACTGTCAAGGATGCGATGTCTGTCAAAGGGTAGGCAAACCCAATAGAATGGACGAGATGTCGCTACAACCCCAAGTGACATTACAGGAATTTGATAAATGGGCAATAGACTTTGTGGGACCAATTGACCCACCAACCAAAAGAATAGGGGCAAGATATATCATCACTATGACGGAATACCTAACAAGGTGGGCAGAATCCACCCCAGTAAAAGACTGCAGTGCAGAGACAACTGAACACTTCTTGTTTGAGCAAGTAATTACTAGTTTTGGGTGCCCAAGAGTTTTGATGAGTGACCAAGGCACACATTTCATAAATAGAAACATCTGCACGATGCTCGAAGAATTTGAAGTTCACCACTAGAAAAGAAAACTGTATCATCCACAGGAGAATGGCACAGTAGAAGCCTTTAACAAAATTCTAGAGAATGCACTGACAAAGATCTGTAACGTCAATAGATATGGCTGGGAACTCAAAGTACCAAAAGTATTATGGGAATATAGGATGACCTGCAAGAATTTGACAAGAAACACACCATTCAAACTAGTCTATGGTCAAGAAGCGGTAGTGCCATTAAAATTTTTAGTACCCAGATTACGCGTAGCAACTATCACACAAATGACAGAACGCGGCACAATACAGGAAAGACTGAACCAACTGTTAGCAATGGAGGAAGACTGAATCCTGGCA
>ML780864.1:324777-348814 GCA_009831015.1 Picea engelmannii | reverse complement strand
TTTTGAAGTGGTGTACCTGGATGAAATCCTCATCTACAACAAGACTTGGGTGGAACACTTGCAACACATTCAAAAGTTTTTGCACACTCTGCGGTAGCACAAGCTATGTGCCAACTTGGAAAAATGTTCCTTCAGCATGGACATAGTCCACTACCTAGGCTAGATTTTTTATGTGCATGGTGTGCATGTGGATCTATCCAAGATCCAAGTCATCCTTGACTGGCCAGCCCAAACCACGCTCACTGATATTTGGATATTCTTAGGCCTTGCCAATTTCTATCGCAGGTTTGTGTTGGGATTCTCCTATATTGCATGGGCCCTTAACCAAATAACCAGAGGTGGTGGTAAGAAAAATTTTGTGTGGAGCCTATCCCAACAGAAAGCGTTTGATGATATGAAGCAACACTTGTTCTCCACCCGAGTGCTTTCATTACCTGACCTATAACAACTTTTTGAGATCAAGACAAACTCTTCAAACTATGTTGTGGGAGCAGTCATCACTCTACACAGCCACCCTGTGGCCTATCACAGTGAGACACTATTATATGCCATTCATAAGTACCCTACTTATGACAAAGAAATGTAATACATTGTGCAATCCTGCCACCAGTGGAGGAATTACATTCTAAGGAAGGAGACAATCATCCACATTGATCATAATACATTGTAGTTCATGCAGACACAAGGAAAATTGCAGAACTACCGCCATCAGAAGTGGTCCACATATTTGCAGCAGTTCCACCTCAACATCAAGTATAAAATAGGAAGTATCAACTGAGTCGATGATTGCCTTATTCGACTTCCAGTCGAGACACTCACCACAGTTCTCGATTCTTGCGATAATGAGACCTCCAACTGGTCCCACCTCTATGAGATAGAGCCTGACTTCGTCAACACCTACCAGATGTTGGGAAAAAATACAGTTGTCACCAATTTCCATCTTCAGGATCAGTTGTTGTGCCATCTATATGTTCCATCAAGTGAGCGAGTGAAGATGATTTGGGAAGCCCACTACAGTTGGGTGGCAGGACACTTCGGCATGGAAAAGATAGTGGCAGTGTTGTAGCGACATTTCTACTAGACGAAACTTCGATAGGATGTTAGCAAGTATATCTGGTCCTGCACTGCATGCGCTATTTCCAAACCGACCATTAAGAAAAAATGCATGTACAATCCTCTACCTACTTCTAACAGGCTATAGGAATCCATATCAATGGACTATATATCGGGCCTTCCGTCCACCAATCAGGGAAATGACTATGTTTTTGTGGTTTTTGATCACTTTTCCAAGATGGAGATTTTGGCCGCCTGCAAGAAGAGAATCATAGTGGAGGCTAATGCCAAGATATTCTTTGAACGAGTGTGGGTCCACTTTGGGATCCCACAAACCATTATCTCATATCGGGATAGTCGGTTTCTCAACACATTCTGGTCAAGCCTCTAGTCACTACTAGACACCAAGCTCACTAAGTCCACTGCCTTCCACCCCCATATGGATGGCCAAACTGAGGTCGTCAATCGGATGATCGTGCACATATTGAGCATGTACAATTCCAAGAACCCTCGCACCTAGGATGATATTCTTCCCTATGTTCAACAAAACTAAAACAAATCCATACATAGCTCAACCGACCACATCCCCTTTCAGGTGAGGTTGAGATTTCAACCATTGGGTCCCATGGATTTTGCACTACCCCTTGTGACCACCCAGGTAGACTCGTCGCATTCTTTAATTGGAGTTGACAAAGCCACCTGGTTTATTGAGCGAATCCAACACTTCCACCAACAGGTTTAGGATATTTTAAATAAGTCCAATGCCAAGTACAAGGAGCACCCTGATCAACACCAGGTGCCACACCAATTTCAAGTGGGAGATAAAGTTTGGTTGCACTTGCAGAAATAATGCCTTATAGGGCCTCATTAGAAGATTTTTCCACTATGTTATGGACTCTAAACCATCACCAAGGTTTTAGGTGACAATTATTTTGAGCTTAACCTCCCCCCATTCCCTGGCTTGCACCCAATATTTAATGTGGACCTCCTTTGACCTTATTTTCCACCATTATTGGACACAATGGAGATAGAAGAATAGTTGAAACCAACGAAGATCAACCCTGACTGAATGGAACATGAATTCATTGATCATATCATGGAAAAACAGGTCAAGGGCACTCTCTAGTAGAGGATCCAACTTTATCTGGTTGTCAAATCAAGGCAACTCCTGCACCAAGGAAAGTGGCTCACCCGGGGCCAAATTCAACAGAAATTTCCTCATCTGGTGGGGGAAATCAACAAAATGGATACCATTGCTTCCTAAGGGGGGAGTATTGATCCAGGAGGATATTGGTGGCCACCCACCTTGTCCAACTGGCTCAAAACAGTTCTTTCACAACTTACTATTTTTAGCAATTTTTCGATTTCTGAACTTCTGGGGCCATTTTGAGGGCCTAAACAATGGTTTTTTGTGATCAGGCACCTCAATTGTATCCTAAGGCTCTGACTAAACCCCATAATGAATCTCCTCGTCAATACCTTTCCAAAAGCTACCGTGTTCCCTAAGTGGAGATTGTATGCAAAAGTTACGACCCTGAAAAGTTGAGGTACTAACTTACCCCAATGGGGCCCACATGAATTTTGGCGCTTCATCTCCTAGGGTTAGGTTTTTGGATGTCTAGGGTTTTGGATTTCATGTTTATTGTAGAAAGGCCTTCATAGAATCATTGTACTCATCTTCTTGTGAATGAGCATAGCTGTCACATCTCTTCTCAGAGATAAGATGCCACCATTCTAGCAAGCTTGTTTTAGACTGCATTTTATAGTTTCAACATATTTCTTATTTAATAGAAGTCCAGTTTTACTATATATCTCTAGTTATTCCCTATATATCTGTGTTAATGTTGTAAATATATGTTTTCATTTCATTCTGGTCATAAATCTGGATCAAGGGTACAAATTCAAATGGACATGGAGAAGGAAAGGAAGAAAGAATGAATTTAGTGAGGAACATAAAAGGTTTTCAAAAGGAAGTCCAAAGTTATAAAGATGATAATGATAGGCTTATGAAATCCAAGGAGGAAAAACGTGGCTTCAACATCAAGTTACTATAGATCTTGGACATAATTGAGAAAAATATGGATAATGAGATCGAGTCAAGCAAATCAAGGAGACATAGGTCTCATGATGAGATAAGAAAAACTATAAGTGTTGATAGACATCACTATCACTCTCCAAGACATTTAGTAGAGAGAGCATGCAATAGTTCAATCCCATCTCCTGTTGGGAAGCGTAAGAGGAGGTCTGGGGTGGATGAGACACAAGAATAAATGAATAAGATTAAGCCTCCTACTTTTGATGGTGAGCACAAGAAGGATGAGGATGCAGAGACCTGGTTGTTAGGCATGAGGAAGTACTTTCACTTACAAAATTACTCTTCACAGGAAAAAGGGAGAATTTCCATCTACCGACTCAAGGGAAAATCATCAATGTGGTGGAACCATTTTGTGCAAGTACAACACATTGATGAGATAAAGGTTACTTGGAGGGAGTTCAAGGGGTATTTTCAAAAGAAATACTTAACCAAACATTACTATGACAAGAAAATGGAGTTCTTCGAACTCAAGGTTAGGAGCATGACCATAGATGAGTATGAGAGGATATTTATAGAGATACTAAAGTATGTTTCTTTCATCAAGGATGAACATGTTAATATTCATAGGTACTTTAGTGGGATGCCATAATTTATCAGTGATAATATATAGTATGATGATCCAAAGACACTAATGGAAAGCATAAGGATAGCCAAGTGTCTCTATGATTAGAATAGAGGAAGACCCACTTACCAAAAGGCTTGGAAAGACAAGAAGAAAGAAAATATGGAGAAAAGGAAGAAGGGGACCAAGCCACCATTCTTCAAAAATAATTTTCAGTGACAACCAACTCCCACGGAGCCCAGAATGACAGTGGCAATGGGGAAAAGACCAAGGCAACAACAAATGAAGTGTTGGGGTTGTGATAGATATTGTCCTCACAAAGGTTAAAAAGTGATGATTGTTCACAATATACAACAAACAAATATAATGGAGGACGTGGGAATAAATGTACCTAGGATATGTGTAGCCCTAGATAACAAGCAAGTTGTGTTTTAGTCACATATGATTGAAGTGGAAGGTAAGATAAACAACCAACCCATCGTTATTTTAATTGATTCAAGAGCTAGTCATAGTTATCTATATCCTAAGATGGTGGAAATATTTCAATTTCCAAAAGAAAGCTTCATAAACCTTGGTTGGTATATCTAGCTATAGGAGAAAAAAGGAAAAATAATGAGATGGTTAAGGCATGTCCAATGGACATGAATGGACTGAGAACAAGAGAATATTTGAATATTATACCTTTGGGCTCATATGATTTCCTAATTGGTATGGATTGGTTGGAAATGCACCACGTTGTCCTAGACTGTTATAATAAGGATTTTACTTGCTTGGTTGAAGAAGGGAACCTAAAACTAGTATAGGGTTTTCCAAGCATTGTAACTATTAGAGAAGTTTCAACCTTGCAGTTGAAGAAAAAATTCAAGAAAGGATGTCAAGTATTTGTAGCACATATGGAGGAGGAACCTAAGGATTAAGTTCCAAATATTGAATACTATGCATTTCTAAGGGAGTTTGAAGATGTATTTAGAGAAATATTGGGGTTTCAACCCAAAAGAGATATTTATTTTTCTCTAAATCTAATGCCTAGAGCAACCCCAATATCCAAGACTCCTTATAGGATGAGTACACCAGAATTGAAAGAATTGCAAATGAAACTGGAAGAGATTTTGAAGAAGGGGTATATATGCCCAAGTGTGTCACCTTGGGGTGCCCCAGTATTGTTTGTGAATAAAATGGATGGAACATTGATACTTTGCATTGAATTCAAGAACTTGAATAAGGTAACAATGAAGAACAAATATCTGTTTCCAAGGATAGATAATCTCTTTGACCAGATGAAATATGCAAAAATATTCTCTAAGATTGACCTTAGACCAAGTTATCATCATGTAAGAATTAGAGAAGAGGACATCAGCAAGAAAACCTTCAAAACAAGTTATGCCCATTATGTGTTTACAGTAGTGCCATTTGGGTTGTCGAATCCATCAACTGTCTTCATGTGTTTAATGAATGGTATTTTTAGAGGATACTTAGACAAGTTTGTCATTGTATTTTTGGATGACATGCTTATTTACTCAAAGTATGAAGAAGAACATGAAAAACACTTGAGGATGGTTCTACAAGTATTGAGAGAACATCAGTTGTATGCAAAGTTGAGAGAGTGCTCATTCTACTAGAGGCATATTCATTACTTGGGTCGTATCATTTAAGATGAAGGGATATCAGTGGACCCAAAGAATATAAAAACCATTGAAGTATGGACAACACCAAGGAATGTCACAAAGGTGAGATCTCTCATGGGACTTTCACGATACTACAAGAGGTTTATTGAAGGATTCTCAAATATTGCACATTGAATCACATCCTTGCAAAAGAAAGTGTGAGATTTGAGTGAATTTTGATTGTGAAAGGAGTTTCCAACACTTGAAGAGTTTGTTGACAAGTGCTCCAATTTTGAGAATTGTTGATCCTAGTGAATACTTTGTTGTGTGCATCGATGCATGCAAGGAAGGGCTTGGTGGAGTCCTTAGTCAGAATGGTCTTGCGATGTGCTATGAATCAAGGAAATTAAAAGAGAAGGAAATTCACTATGTTACTCATGATATGGAATCGGTAGCCATAGTGCATTCCTTGAATATGTGGAGGCACTACCTCATGGGAAGAAGATTTGAGTTGAGTACATATCACAATGGTTTGAAATATTTGTTTGTACAACCAACTCTAAATGCCAAGAAAAGAAGATGGTTAGAATTCCTCAGTGAGTATGACTTTGATATAAAGCATATCAGGGGTAAAGAGAACAAGGTGGTTGATGCACTCAGCAGAAGAGTGCATGAGATGCATGCTACAACCATCAACATGTAAAAATAAGATTTGAAAGACAAAATTTTAGAGGTTGCAAAATTACATCAACACTATGTGGACATAAAGACAAAATTACAACAAGGTATTTTGCAGCAGAAAGTCAAAGATTTTGAGTTAAAAGAGCATGAAATCCTCATGTATAGGGGCAAAGATTATGTTCCATATTCTCAGGAGTTGAAAAGTATGATTTTAAAATAAATGCACAATCTGCCTTATGTTTGGGACCCAGGCTACCAAAAGACAATTGTAGCTTTCAAGAAAAAATGCTATTGGCCAGGTATGAAGAGAGAAGTGGTTGATTTTATTGCTATGTTTTTGGAATGTCATAAATTCAAGGCTGGGTACTAACACCCAATGTACTAATTCCCATTCTAGAGTGGAAATGGGAAGTTGTAACTATGGATTTCATCACTAAGCTTCCCAGAACAACCAAGTAGCATGATTCTATCATGGTAGTGGTGGATAAGCTTACTAAAGTTTCCCACTTTATTCCAATAAAGCTCACTCACAATGCAACAAAAATTGTTGATATATATATATATATATATATATATATGAGGTAAATTTCCAGGCTCCATGACATACCCAAGACCATTGTATCTCATAGAGATCCCAAATTTACATTAATCTTTTGGAAGGGATTATTTAAAGGATTTGGGACAAATCTGAACTTTAACACAACCTATCATCTAGGTTTGGATGGAAAAACAGAGAGAGTCAACCAAGTTATCAAGGATATACTAAGGATGTATGCAATGGATAAACCATCAAAATGGGAAGATTATTTGCATTTGGTTGAGTTTTCATATAACAATGGGTATCAAGAATATCTCAAGATGAGCCCATTTGAGGCACTTTATGGTAGAAAGTGAAACACACCAATGAGTTGGGACAACCCAGCAAACAGAGCAGTGGTTGGGCCATATTTGCTCAAGGAAATGGAAAAGAAAATGGTGAAAATTAAGCAGAACTTAAAGGATTCCCGGGACATGGAGAAACGTTATGCATATAAAGGAAGAACTCATAGAGAATTGAAAGTGGATGACCATGTATTTTTGAAAGCGAAAGCTAGGAAGAGTTCACTTAAGTTGGGAAATTGTTCAAAGTTGGTAGCACGTTATTATGGGTCGTTTGAAATCCCGGAGAGGATTGGTCCTATCGCATACATGCTTGCACTACCTACATCCATATGAATTCATAATGTGTTTCATGTATCTTTGCTTAAAAATTATGTCCCTAATGCTAATCATGTAATTGATTGGAATGTGATTCATGTGGAGCAAGAAGGTGACTTCCAATTTCGATCGGTGCGCATATTGGACTGAAAAGTAAAGATGCTCTAGAATCGAGCAATAGGACTGGTAAAGTTCCAGTGCACCTGTTATGGTACTAAGGATGAAACTTGGGAACACGAGGATGCTATAAGAGAATAATATATGCATATTTTTGAAGTTTTAATGTACATAATGCACTAAGGATAGTGCAAAAATAAGGGGGAGGGAAATGTAATACCCCTAGATCGAACCCCAATTTTTTAATGTAAATGAATATATAAGTTGGTGAGTTGTAAACACTTATCTTTGGGGATCTATTTTTGTCCACGTGCACAAAAGATGGAGTGCACTCCCATTTCATAGTTTGCGCTTACTTGAGTAAGTGCGCGAAGATTTCCTTAGAACGCAAATCATACTGGGTTTTGTAGCCTGTATGTTTTCATCCAAAGATCCTTTGTACATATGCATTTTGATGTTGGAGTTCCTGTGTGGTTATTAGTGCAAAAAAGTGCTAAATTTGTGTGTGTGCACCAAGGGATGGTGTGTGTCCATTTCGTAGTTTTGCGTGCACCTAGATAAGTTTGTTGTGATGATAAAAGGTCAATGAGCCTATCTTTTTAAAATGTAATGACACTCTGATATTAATGAAAATATATCACTACATGCAGACCAATCACACAAAAAGAGATATGGGTTTAAACTCCACTAGAAAAGGAAAACGGGGCTAAGGGTTAGGAAGAGGGAATATTTTAATAATATTTCCAAAAGTATAATTTATGGGATATATATATATATATATATATATATATATATATATATATATATATATATATATCCTAAGTTCCTAATGGATGGGAATGAGTCACCAAGTGGAGCAAAGCTAGTTCTTAAGATGACATGTGTCTAGTTTTAGTCATGAAAATATATTGTTCAGCCTTAGTGTATTTCAAGGGGATTCACTCATTTCCTTCATCATTCAGACGAAATCTCCTTTTCTAAGCATCCATATCTTGATGTAACTTGTTTTCATCACATAAACCTATACTTGGGAAGGCCTATGTGTTATTGAAGAAGTAGTTTTTCAGGCCTGTGTGTTATTGAATAGGTGGGTTGTCAGGCTCATGTGATATTGAAGAAGTTGGTTTTCAAGATCATGTTCTATTGAAGAGGCGGATTGTCATGCCCATTTTCTAATGAAGAAGTGGGTTGTTAGGCCCATGTGCTATTTTAGAAGTGGGTTTTCAAGCCCATAATAATTCTCTATAGGTGAGATAATTGCTAGGAATTGTTTTCCCAAGGTGCCCAATTGTAGCTACAGGGCTCTGAGACTTCATGTTCGGCCTGTTGTTGAAGCCCTGGAAGGGAAGTGGGGCAGTCGAAGGACTATTAAATAGATAAGGGGATCACTTCCTAGGGTGGGATAGGCATGTGGGGAATGAGGGACTGTAGTCTCTTTCTGGGGGTGGAACCTTTGTCTGAGTTGGGTTTTGACTATTGTGTAACATCCCGCTCTTGCGTGCACTGAGCGAACGTGTTCTTTGAGGACACTTTCTTGCAGGTGATCCAGATTATTATACTATTGGTCGTTGATTATGATTATGAGGCATTATGGATGTGATTATATATTACTTTTCTTTATTGACTTAGACAGGTGTTATTGACTCGATTCTCCTGAGTGTGCAGGATTTGGACCTCAAGGATGTTGAGGCATCAATGAATTCGGTAACAACAAAGAAGATCACTTTCGACATTTAAAAATTATATTGGATGCATTGAGAAAACATCAATTCTATGCAAACTTGAAGAAATGTAGGTTCCTTCAAGAAAGTTTGGTATTTCTTGGTTTTTTCATCTTGTAAGGAGTCAAGATGGATTCAGAGAAGGTCAGAGAAATTTTGGAGTGGCCTAGTTCTAGGAGCATAACAAAGGTAAGAAGTTTTTGTGGGTTGGCTACCTTTTACCGAAAATTTATTCAAAATTTTAGAAGTATTGTAGCACCCATAACAGATTTCACTAAAGGCAACACATTCATGTGGACCAATGAATATGAGGAAATATTTAAGTTTCTAAAGAAGAAGGTAATTGAGGCACCCATATTATCCTTACCGGATTTTGATGATGTGTTTGAGGTATACCGTTACGCTTCACATGTAGGAATTGTAGTTATCCTTAGCGAAGCAGGTAGACCAATTGCATTATTTAGTGAAAATTTGAATGAGGTAAGAAATAACTACTCCACATATGATGTATAATTTTATACAATTGTGAAAGAATTGCAACATTGGAGGCAGTATTTAGTGTCGAAAGAGTTTGTGTTATTTACTAATCACAATGCATTAAAATATGTAGACACCCAAAAGAAATTGAACAATAGACATGCAAATGGGTCTCTTTCTTACAAGGATACACCTTTGTTCTGAAGCACAAATCAGGATGACATAATTAAGTTGCAGAAGCTTTTAGTTAGCGCACTATTCTTTTGAAAACCATGGAAAATCAAGTGATTTGGTTTGCTGATTTAAAGGATCTCTATGTGTCTGATTTAATGATTTTTAGGAGATTGTGGAACAATTGAAGAATCCAGTCACTGGGAACATGGATCTTAATTAGGGTGAAAATTTTATGCAATATGGTTACCTATTCAAAGGAAAATAACTATAGATTCCAATTGGTTCAATAAGCAAAAATATTATCAGAGACCTTCACAGTAGTGGTTTGGCAAGAAATTTTGGAAAGGATAAGACACTATCCTTAATTGAAGATAATTATTACTAGCTGGAGATAAAAAAGGATATAACCTGGTATGTGGCATGGTGTAGGATTTTCCAAATGGCTAAAGGACACTCACATAACACAGGGTTGTATATTCCATTACCAATGCCCATAGGCCCATGGACATATTTGAGCATGGATATTTTGTTGGGGCTCCCAAACACACAATAATGTAATGATTTTTTTTTGTGGTTGTTGATAGGTTTTCTAAAATGGCTTATTCCATTGCTTGCAAGAAAACTAGTGATGCAACGAGGGTGGAAAATTTGTTTTTTTCAAAAGTTGTTAGATTGCATGGGGTTCCAAAAACTATTACCTCTAATAGAGATACTCGGTTCTTGGGTCATTTTTGGAGGCATTTATGGAAGAATATGGGCACTAAATTATAGTTCAATAGTCCCTATCACACCCAAACAAATGGTAAAACCGAGGTAGTAAATCAGAGTTTGGGAAATCTGTTACAGAGCATTTTTGGAGAGAATTTGATCTAAACCCGGGAGCGATAAGTTTCCAATAATTGGTTGTTTCTGTCACTCCTGCAAAAGGGCCAATTATAGATCGTTTTACTTGAGCAATCTGCAATTAAAGATAAATTTGAAGTCGTATGCACCTAAATTCAAAGTAAATGAAACCTCTTTAGTTTCCCTTATGTGTGAGATGTCATGATTTCATTTAACATCCTATGTGTGGAAATTCATGGAAAAACAACATAAGAACATAATACACATAATGGATATGACACTTGACTTGATAACGGAGTTCACCCGATGTGGGCTACCTCTCTAGGTCATGCTCCAAAGCCTAACCGCTATATTCTCCTCACCATAATGATATCTCTCCTTTATAAGTTGTAAGGCCAAACTCCCTTTTTGGTGACGACAACAAGAGATCGAGATGTGATCAGGAATGTATACAACTTCACAAGTTCTCATACTCATGAGGGATCCATGATGCTGACATGGGCATCATTCCCACATGCTCAATACATAAAAATAGGAATAAATAAAATATGGCCCCCATCAACATGGAGCCATCAAAAGCCTTAGATTTGCTGCTCAGATCCAAGCATAAATATACAAACCATACGAAAATCCTGAAACCACGAGATTCAAAACTGCTTCATTGGCCACTTATCATGCAAGTGCCACAATTTCTTTGTCACATATAACTGATTGATTTGATGTGAAAGAAGACAAGAAAAAAATAGATAGAAGGAATAAGTTGATCTTGCTACCTTATTGCATCCTCTCTATGCTCCTTCAGACCTGTAACATGCATGCTATGCTACAACATTTAATGTCAAAACATCATAATGAAAAGCATGCTTACATTGTCTTCTCCATAATTTAACTTTCTGATATGAAGCTCTGTTGCAAAAATGGACCTCATCATTGGATTCACGTCGTCGAATCACCTCAAAATGACTGTCAAATCGTCTCCATCCGAGTCAGACACATGCAGGCCCAAGAGACACCTCTACCTCGGTTGAGCTCTTGAATCTCGTCAAACCACGATTGTTTTGGTGACCTATCCATCATTTTCTTCAACACCTGCAATTGGTATCAAGCCTACTCTGATACCACATGATTTGAACCCAGTAGCGATAAGTTTCCAATAATTGGTTGTTTCTGTCACTCCTTCAAAAGGGTCAGTTATAGATCATTTTACTTGAGCGATGTGCAATTAAAGGTAAAGTTGAAGTCTTATGCGCTTGGATTCGAAGTAAGTGAAACCTATTTAGTTTTCATTATGTCTGATATGCCATGCTTTCATTTAACATCCTATGTGCATAAATTCATGGAAAAGCAACATAAGAACATAATACACATAATGGATATGACACTTCCCTTGATAATAGAGTTCACCCGATGTGGGATACCTCTCAAGGTCATGCTCCAAAGCCTAATCACTTTATTCTCCTCGTTGTAATGATGTCTCTCCTTTAAAAGTTGTAAGGCCAAAGTCTCTTTTTGGTGACGGAAATAAGAGATCAGAATGTGATCAGGAATGTATATATCTTCACAAGTTCTCATACTCATGAGGCATCCATGATGCTGACATGGACATCATTCCCACATGCTCAATACATAAAAAGAGGAATAAATAAAATATGACCCCCATCAACATGGATCCATCAAAATCCTTAGATCTGCTGCTCAGATCCAAGCATAAATATACAACCCATACAAAAATCCCGAAACCACAAGATTCAGAACTGCTTCATTGGCCACTTATCATGCAAGTGCCACAATTTCTCTGTCACATATAACTGATTGATTTGATGTGAAAGAAGAGAAGAAAAAAATAGATAGAACTAATAAGATGATCTTGTTGCCTTACTGCAGCCTCTAGTCTATGCTCCTTCAGACCAGTAACACGCATGCTATGCTGCAACATTTAATGAAAAACATGCTTACATCGGCTTCTCCATAACTTAGTTTGCTGATATGAAGCTCTACTGCAAAAATAGACCTTGTCATTGGATTCACGTCATCGAATCACCTAAAAATGACTGTCAAATCGTCTCCATCCGAGTCGAACACTTTCAGGCCCAAGAGACACCTCTTCCTCAGTTACCGTGCCACTATGTCTACAATAAATGACTTATTTTGGAGTTAAGATACAAAATCTTTGCTTAGATAAAAAAAACTAACACTACCACTACGTTTGTGGCATCATTTTACCTAAAAATGACTGTCTCCATGCCTCAATCCAAGTCGAACACTTTTTGACCCAAGAAGCAACCTTGCCTCGGTTTGCATACAAAAATTTGTACCAGGATGTACAGTCCTTAAAGATCTATACAGGCATGCTCAGACCCCTCTCTCATGCTCTGTGTGTTGTTGTGTGTCTGCTATCCTAAAATCGGCCTGAAACCCCTTTTTATATAAATTTTTGGGCAATTAGCATTAACTGAGTTTGTTGGTGCATTGGTAGTGTATGTTATATTAAGGCTTTAGTTTGGTGGAGGTCTCGAGGTTGAATCCCACAAGCCTCCCCTTTTAGTCTGTTTGTTTTAAAACAAAAAACCGAACCAATGCTAAATCTGGAGGACCGCTTGGCATATGGCTAAACTTGGCAGTAGTTGGAATATGCCCCTTAAAATGGCAGAATGTTGCTAAGAAGATGGCGAAGATCTTGGCGCACATTTGGTGGTTACGAATTATGGTGGAGATGCCATATGTAGCAGAACTGCCACCATATTTGGCACAGTTCTGTTATATATATATATATTTTCACATGGTGTCATTGTGCATTTCGGGGGTGCCACATGGTGCCTCCCTATTGGGCCATGTGGCATCCACTAATTTGTCCACCCGTATGTTGACATCATCTCCACGTCATCTCATGACACATGGCGTCTTCTAGGTGGTGCCATATGGCATGACCTGGGGGTTCCACGTGGCATCCTAAAAACCCCAAATCTGAGTGACACGTGCCAACCTCTGGTGCTACCATGTGGCATGTTGACGTCATGATGTCATCATCATGAAACATGTCGCCCTTCTGATCTTGCCATGTAGGTTGTACAGATGATGACATTATCTGTACTGATGCTGATGTCAGTAGTACGGATGTTGACTCATCCCTATTAACTGGGTTGGGTTGACCAAAACTCTGACCGCTTATATATTTTGATCCGTAACTCCATTTGACGAGTTGTTTGTGTCGTTGGAAATCTCGCGACATGCTCTTCGCGATCATGCCCTTTTAATTGAGTTTTGGGAACTTTGAATTTTTTCCCTTTTCTGTCTGTTGAAGACATTTTGAGCCTCCTGGGACACTTCTGAAACTTCTGTGTTGTTCACTAGATCCATCCCGATCAGAATCCCAGGAAGTGGGATTTGGCTTTACCTCAATAAGAATTTTCCTACAATAGTTCAATGAATAGATTTATAGGTAAATCTCCATTTAAGGTTGTTTACAGTAGAAAGCCTATGGGTGTCCTATATTTGGTGTAGATACCACTTGGGGATAGGATCAGTGATGATGGGAAAGAATTTGAAGAACACATTCAATAGTTGAAGCAACATGTGAGACAAAAACTACAGGCTAGTAATGAACATAAAAAAATTATAAAAAATGGTCACCGACGATAACAAGTATTCAATGAAGGTGATTTGGTGATGATTTATTTATGAAAAGAACGATTTCCTAGAGGAACCTACCACAAATTGAAGTATAATAAAATTGGTCCTTGCAAAATTCTCAAGAAAATCAATGACAATGCTTATAAGGTTGGTTTACCAGTTGATCTCAATATATCCCTTGTTTTTAACATTTTTTATTTGTATATCTTCCATGGGGACAATCTGGGTGATGATAGTGAGGCATAGGTGGATAGACAACATACCATTACAAGCAAGAAAAGGAACAAATTGCAAATATTTTAGATAAGAAGACCCTTCATTGTAACATCCCATGACTTACAACTCCACCGTCGGGGCAATGCTACCTTTAGAATACCTTATCCTGTGCATTTATCTCTGATCTGTGACATTTCCAGTCTTTAAATACTGGGTTATGCCACACAAAGATACTTGTAGAAAAACATACACATCCATATAAACATAGAATGATTATTCTATATATATATATAACATATTATTGAAGAAATAATAGTAAGCCTACACATGCATCATATACAACATACACAGGAAATACTCATCAATTACAACATATGTACCATTACACAACATGTAAATGAATATAAAAGAAGTACTTGTCTTTTATTAGAAGACCACCAACTACGTGCAGACCTTCCACGAACCTCCCCGCTATAGAACACACTGCTCATCATGCTCAATAGTAGGTCACCCCTGAGATGGGACTAAGCTCCACCGGGTAAGGGATTCCTAGACTAGGTAAGGTCAATAGGAAAGTTTCACAAAACACAGGAAGGATCTTTTTCCTAGGAGCCACTTATGCCCACAACGCACAGACCCTCATTCCCCACAAACCTGCTCCACCCGAGGAGGGTACACCTTCACTAATACAAGTCCATCGTCTATTACACCTCCCTTACCTTGGGATTCAGCAACAGGTTGGACCAGAAGTCTCATAGTACTTTAGTTGCTACGGGACTCCCTTCCAGGAGAACTCACTTCCCAACAAACTCTCTCACCTGGGAGAGTTTCTCACAGGCCTGACAACCTGCCTCTTCAACCAATCTTTGACTCAGTTATAGCTAGGTACGGGTGACAGCAACAACAAGATGAAAAATGGGTATGGACACCCAAAATGGTAACAGTCATACACTAGACCTAGCAAGGCTCAGTGATAAACAATCGATGGCAGCAAGCCACACTCAGTCAAGGAACTGTGTGGCCGCAACAACCAACAGTTATGACACCACATGGCTCGGACAATTCCAGGGTGCTTGGACTTCACAAGAGACATGGATCAATCCCTCGGTTTTCACTGGTTTCAGGGTGACTAACCTCACGAGAGTGCAGACGCAAAGGTGAAGGATCTCAAAACTCATCCAGACGCAAGGATGGGAGTCACCCTGAATGCGAAGCAAACCCACAACACATATTGACTAATGAGTGACTGGTTCCAGATATCCGTGATGGATTCCCGGTTCACGGTTAGACAGTGGATCGAGAATGGCAAGTGAACCCCCTAACAGGTTGGCTTTCCCAGCTATAACTGCATGCACCCAGGTCGATACTTGTCTTCCTGTAGTCGCATGCATTCCACTTCACACTCGTTCCCTTTCCAGGAACTTACGACAACATCGTTCATGTCCACCTTAGCCTTTAGGAAATAACAAGAATAAAATATTATTCCCTTAGATGTAAGCCCTCTAGTTTAGCCTCTACGCCTAGACACTTAGCCCCCTCCCTTACCCTATCTAGTGGAAGCTTAGTCCCCCATCATTCTTTCTTCGTGGTCAATCTGCACACAGCGTTGTTTAATCTTTATTAATGATCTTCATAATTACATATACAAAAACGGGCTCCTAGCCTTTAAAACTTAGGCTCTCTGGCCTAATAAACATATAAGCCCACCAACTTATCAACACTCAACTCACCAGCCTACAAAACATGTTTACAATTCATAAGTATAACTAGGGCTCATCCTTGGAGATATTACAATCCCCTCCCCTTATTTTTTCACTGTCCTCAGTGCAACTCTTTACACAGCATCAACAAGATTTCTGAAATCTTCAAAAAGATGCGGGTATTCTGCCCGCATAGCATCTTCATGCTTTCATGTCACGTCCTCAAGACCGTACCTGGTCCATTGGACCTTTACAAGCCCTATGGCTCGATTCCGGAGCTATTTTCTCTTTTGGGTCCAATATGCGCACATGATGCACTTGCAAGATGCCTTCTTGCTCCACCTGAATCACATTCCAATCAATAACATGATTAACACCATGTATAAATTTCTTAAGGAATGAAACATGAAACACATTATGTACATTCATGGATGTAGGTAATGCAAGCATATATGCAATGTATATATATGTATATACATGTAATTCTAATAACATTATAGACTGTATACAAGATACACAACATACAATACATAGAGAATTGATACTTATCTTTTGATTGAGAAGACCTTCCACATCAACATGGTCTAGACCAAGGTACCAAACCTCAGTAGCACTCCAACCAACGGTCTCTCATTCCCCCACATGCATGTCCCACCCCAGGACGGTACACCTTCATTGTCACACAGTCCATCGACTGCTACACCTCCCTTTCCTTGGGCTTCAGCAACAGGCCGACTCAGGAAGTCTCAGAGCACCGTGGCTCCCAGAGTTCCAACTACCCTCAGAGATTTCCAGTCAACATCTTCCCCCAAGCTACTCTTTGTAGTCAACATTCTAACTTTAATCAACATCATCTCAGTTGCATCACCCACATGCAATTATCATGAGAAAACATAAAATAATTCATTTAGAAAATCCAATTAGTTCAAAAGGGAATTCAACTTTTTCCCCAAAACATGAAATTTTATTTCATAATTCATCTTGTCTATTGCCATATTATGAATGCAACCATCCTTGTTTTTTTCCACAGACACCAAACTACATACCATTTTTCTTGTAATGCCTCATCTTTCATACAGCCAGCAAATTGTCAGTATTTTTTGTATATCATAATTCAATTGCAATGTGTACAAATTATTATGCAGTGGTCTTAGAATTCCCTGCACCTAGCAATTCAATCACAATTACCCAACAATTTAATAAACTAGAACGACTCGTCATTCTATGCATATGCATGTTCACAATAATATCTGTAAGTTCATTACTTCTTTTTCTGAACAAGAAAATTTCCTGTAGTCAATGCTCATGTGACTACTTGACTTGCAACTTTCTTGTTGCAATGTCTAACACCTCCCTAAAATGTCCTCAACTTCATGAGTTAACAACATTTCAGCTGTTAGTAACAATTATTTCCATGCAATAATATATATGCATGTACTTACAAAACTCATTCACCCATTGCATTTAGTACACATTTCTATCTCTTACTATGCATGAGTGCAATTCTTAGTGCATACTTATTCAGTGCACCTTGCATTGAATTACATAATGCTCTTCATCTCAGTCATGCAGCTCACCATCCATAAGTTGGAATTCTGGCCAATGTGTTGACACATTCTCCACACACTTCCTATTATCTTTCCAATTAATTGGATGCCTTCCTTTTCGACCCGAACACTACACCAAGAATATAATTTTGTGGTGTTCATTAGTGTTAGCAAAAAGGTTGCAACCCAAGTTTTATTTAAAGGTAGGAAGATTTTAGTACCTGTGTGGCTCATAACCTTTCCATATCCATACCTTGCCATATCCAACCATGTCCTAGTATCATACATGACTAGCTTACTGGCATTCCTTCCTATAACAAGTTCTTATCTTTTAATTCTTTGGTTATTACCCCACAACCAAATTAACATGACATTCTCTTATGTCAATGTGTGCATTCAGAAGCTAAAAAGATTTGATCTAATACATGCCTTCGGCCTTTACCACATCCAATGGTATGCATTCAAATAATATAATCATGTGATTTTATAAAATCACTCTAGCTGAGGAAATTCTTACCTAAATTCCTTCAACGATTAAGCAAAAAGAGTAATAAAAACTCATACCTGCATGACTTCCATTAATAAATTTTATACTAACTGAATGTCTAATGGTAGTAGAAGCTTTCATGCTTCTTTTATTAAACTTATAACCAACACTTCAGCTTTCTGTTGCTTCCCTCCTTATGCAACAACCTCACCAAAAACACTTGCAAACATGCAAGCATTCTTTCCTCTGGCTGACCCAACAAGTCGTAACATACTTGTTGCCACATAAATTGCAACAACTTCTTTCTCCCTATAAAAATTTTCCTTGTTGATCCCAGAAGTCTACACTTCTTCCCAGATTCCTAAATCTTCTTGTGCTCCCACTGTGATCACTGTGCATGATTATTTCTTCCCTGAGCACTTTTGACGCAGTGTCCCCACCTCAGCGGGGTCTACTGACCTCCCAGTCAAAGGATATTTCAATCTTCTGTGTAAAATTGACTCTTTGAGCTCGTGATTGAACCCAAAACAATTATACACAGGCCCCTTTTCTCCTTTAGGTGCAAGTCCTATCATACACGCACCCTCTCTCTGCATGCTTCTGAAATGTTGAGTTTCATGCACTAGCTCCTTTTTCATTAGCTCCTTCCTTCATATGGCCCTGGTCTATGACCTCATTAAAAACTGTGATTGCAGGCGTGGGAAAGAGTGGTTTTAGGCCAACCCACTTTTCGCCTCGCAATTCACCTCCAGCTTCTACATATCACTTTGTTAAAACCATGGTATAAATTGTAGTCTGCTCTCATATTTTTAACATCCGAGCAAGTTCTGGCCCCGCAATCCAAATCGACTGTTGATATCCAATTCCTTGGCGATACCTCTCAATCAATGACTGTTGTCTATTCTTTACCTGCCTCTAGTCAACTGTCCAATCAATGACATTTTTTTTCTTTCATGCATGATCTCAGATCTCCGCGATCTATCGACACGTATCTCCCTTCCAAATCAATGACTATGATTGATTCCGACCTTCCGACCTTCGGGAGTTTCAACTCTCAACTCTCGCTTCCTTCTTAGTAGCTATCTTCCGAAGTGGAATATCTTCTAACACCTATCACTTCAGGTGTACGGCTACGATTTTCTCCACGAGTTCGACCTTCGGGAGTTTTAGTTCTCAAACTCTCATTTCTTTTAGAGAGATTTTTCCAAAATGGCAGATCGTCTGCCACACATCCTCTTTAATCGACGGTTCTTCTCCCGCTTTGGGACTTTGGCCTCCTCAACCATATCAACGGTCCTTCAACTCCCTCCTCGATCAACGACTTAGATCTTCTCCAGGTCTTCGAACTTTTCCCCCCTTCGCTTTTCTGGAGTCTATATCTGGCGCTGCATTTCCTCCTTCACATCGAAAACTCTCATTTTTTCGGGACTTTGTGAGTCCAATCTCCTGTGCACCTTAAAAGAGTTAAGTCTCATGCACATTCCTTGGGATTTAATGGTTGTTGTTCCTCGCGCTCTGATTTGATAGATAGATCTAATCTCTTCCTATGCGTGTTCCTTCTGTCTAGACGTGAAATTCGATGGCCATATCTCTTCCTCTATAGCTGATCTGACGGCAGATGTCACTCCTCCTCCTGAGATTTCGCTTTCTCCCGAAATGGGAAAATTTCTAAGTGTCAAGGTTTCGACCTTTGATCCTTCTGTGAGTCCTTGACTTTGGGTCTTGTCTACATTTCTGAAAACACTATCCTTCCTGAGCTTCTAGACTTGGGATAAGTCTGACTCTTGTGCACCCTTTGGACTATCTCCTCTAAGCTTCTTGAACTTGCTCTCTCCCAAGGGATTCCACCCTTTTGCATCTTCCAAAAGACTTTATGGTTCCCTCCTGGCACGTTCTGCGCTCATCCTCTTGAGATTTTGAACTTGAAACAAGTTCATCTCTATGCGCATTCCTTGCACTTTGACTAGCCTCTAAATGGTTGTCTTTCAACACTTCATCCAAGTGTTGGCCTGGTGCAGTCCTTGCACAAGTCTTCCTTCAGAGGGTTCAACAACTCTGTGAGTGTATCCTAAGTGCTCTGTGAAAATTTGATTTGTTTCTGACACTCGTTGAACTCTGCAAACACAACGTGCAGTCAACCAGAATTTGTCAGGCCATCATTCCTTAATAAATCCCACAACATTCATAAACCAATATGATTTAAGAAAACGTTCAGATTTCATTTTCTTTCCATGCTCTTCTCTTCTCTGTAATAATTTTCAGGCACTAGCCCCTTTCTCTCAATCCCCAATCCATGTGATCACGGTTCATGACCAGGCACTAGATCACTAAGTGCTTACTTAGGCCGTCGGCTTCGGAATATTTCAAAGCACCACACAACAATCTCTCGGAGTTACGAATTACCAAACTCGTGAAGTAGGGAAGATCAACCATCCACGTCTACTCAGCATCCGACAACTAATACTTACTATGGAACCTCAGGCATATGAGTTCCAGAACTTTGGGTCTTCAGGACTTTGGAGCTTCAGAGGATCTCGCATCTGCACCTATGAACTACTAATCTCCGAACATTCCCAATCACCTTTGGTGATGTCATTATGTCACATCACTTAACATTTTCCAATTGTGGGGCCATGCAATGGTGGTTTGGAGCAACCCTCCTTTCATCCCGCAATTCTTCTGACGTTGCCACGTAACCCCTCGGTGAAACCGTGGTTTGGATTGCGGGACCGCCTTAGAGAATTAACTCTCGTCCAACTTGGGTCCCCGCAATGCCTCCTGGCCGTCGATCTTGATGTATCATGATCAACGCCACTGTGGGTCCTCCGACCTTTAACTACGTTATGTAACCTCGGGTCTCACTAACCATGCTCATACAGAGTGCCACGTGGAAAAATACTAGCGACTAACTCGTGGCCCAATCAGATGTGTGTCACACGTCATGTTCCATATGGAATTTCAACCTTCCATGGGTTCAAAACCCACTGAAACGTGGCACACATCCCATGTGTCCACGTCCATCCAAGTGGCATCATCATGACTCACTACCTCGGCTCTTCGGGACTTCGGAGCTTCAGGCTTCGGGAGTTCTCTCCTCAGTACACACTAATTTTCCCGAACGCCGAAATCTCGAACAAACCAATATGCTGACATGCGTCCCTCTTGACAGACGGTCTAGATTAACTACGGGCTTTGGAGCTTTGGGAGATTTCTCCCTTCACCATTTTGTTTGACCTTTTAACATTGGTTGATCTAACGGTTGAGCTCTTCTCCCCAGATCTATGGTGTAGATCCACTTTGGGGCTTCAAACTTTTTCTTATTTTGCATCAACTTCACTAAAGTCACGAAGTCCGAAGGGCTTCTAGGTTAACCCTTCTACACCTTCTCCAGATCTGATGATCGTAAAGGATTTCCCTTTCCTTCTAAACAAATACTACGGCCTCAACACCACAAGTGTTGTGATCTCTCTCTTTGTGGCCAAATACCACGTCCATCATGACTTTACGATACAACTACTCCTTATGAGCTTCTTAACATGGCCAAGGTAATCCTCTTGGCACTCGGGGATGTTTCTGAGGTCCAAAATTGGTTCCTCTTAACATAATTTCCTCTTGAAACCTTGAGTCCAATGACCACTTACCCAACCCATCCAGGCTTCGTGTTGAAACCTTGGGTCAGAACTTGAGTTTTGTCCATTTTGACAACAACTCCTTCCGAAACTCTTGCTTCAATTTCCACTAACATGGCCCATCTAGGCTCAATGTTGTAATGATTCTCTGATACCATATTGTAACATCCCTCGGCCTACAACTCCACCATCAGGGAAATGCTACCTACAAAATACCTTATCTTGTACATTTAGCTCTGATCTATGACAGCTCTAGCCTTAAACTACTGGGCTATGTCACACGAAGATACTTGTAGAAAAACATACACATCCATATAAACATAGAATGAATATTCTATATATATATATATATATATAACATATTATTGTGGAAATAACAGTAAGCCTACACATGTAGCATATACAACATACATAGGCAATACTCGTCAATTACAACATATGTAGCATTACACAGCATGTAAATGAATATAAAAGAGGTACTTATCTTTTCTTAGAAGACCACCAACTGTGTCCAGACCTTCCATGAACCTCCCAACCATAGACCACATTGCTCATCATTCTCAGTAGTAGGTCACCCCCGAGCTAGGACTAAGCTCCACCGAGTAAGGGATTCCCAGACTAGGCAAGGTCAATAGGGAATTTGCACAAAATACATGAAGGATCTTTTATCCCAGGAGCCACATACACCCACAACCCACAGACCCTCATTCCCCACATGCCTGATCCACCCTAGGAGGGTATAACTTCACTAATACAAGTCCATCGTCTATTACACCTCCCTTACCTTGGGCTTCAGCAGCAAGCTGGACCAGAATTCTTAGAGTACTGTAGTTGCTACAAGACTCCCTTCTAGGAGAACTCACTTCCCAAAAAACTCTCTCGCCTGGGAGAGTTGTTCATAGGCCTGACAACCTACCTCTTCAACCAATCTTCGACTCAACTACATCCAGGTATGGGTGACAACAACAACAACAACAGGGAAAATGGGTATGGACACCCAAAATGGTAACAATCATACACTAGACATAGCAAGGATCAGTAAGAAACAACTAACGGAAGCAAGCCACACTCAGTCAAGGAATTGCGTGGCTGCAACAACCAACAATTATGACACCGCACGTCTCAGACAATTACAAGGTGCTCGGACTTCACAGGAGACACGGATCAGTCCCTTAGTTTTCATTGGTTTCAGGGTGACTAACCTCGTGAGAGTGTAGACGTAAAGGTGAAGGATCTCAAAACTCGTCCAGACGCAAGGATGGGAGTCACCCTGAACAGGAAGCGAACCCCCAACATGATTTGGCTCACGGGTGACTGGTTCCAGAGATCCGTGATGGATGCCTCTGGTTCACATTTAGAGAGTGGATCGATAATGGAAAGCGAACCCCCTAACAGGCTGGCTTTCCCAGCTATAACTACATGCGCTCAGGTCGACAATTGTCTTCCTACAGCCGCATGCGTTCCACTTCGCACTCATTCCCTTTACAAGAACTTAAGACAACATCATTCATGTCCACCTTAGAATTTAGGAAATAATAAGAATAAAATATCATTCCCTTAGAGGTAAGCCCTCTAGATTAGCCTCTAGGCCTAGACACTTAGCCCCCTCCCTTACCCTATCTAGTGGAAGATTAGTCCCCCATCACTCTTTCTTCGTGATCGATCTGCACACAACTATGTTTAATCTTTATTAATGATCTGCATAATTACATATACAAAAACAGGCTCCTGGCCTTTAAAACTTAGGCTATTTGGCCTAATAAACACATAAGCCCATCATCTTATCAACACTCGACTCACCAGCCTACAAAACATGTTTACAATTCATAAATACAACTCGGGCTCATCCTTGGGGATATTACATTCATACTCGACGGGGTCGATACAACCGATATCTAGTCTAGTGGGAAGGAATAACACTAGCAGAGAGTACATGGATTACAGAGGGGGACTTTCTGAACCTAGATCCTTGTAAGTGGTAACAGTTTCAATACAGTAACTTGCAGGAGTTGTGTTCGTTTCAACTAGAGGAGAATGATGCAGGGATTTTTTTAGGGTCATAACTTTTGACTTGATTATTCGTTTGGGCTGAAATTTTATAGGGAGTTCTGCCTTGAAGAGTTTATTTCTGTGTCAATCTAATCCTTCATTTTGAACATCGTTTTGACACTTTTCCGGGGCCAAATTCCTTCATATAAGGCCTCAAATTTGGGTTTTAGTGTTTTTACAAGAATTCTTAAATTTTTAATTATCAATTATCTCTTAGTTTATGAAATTAATTAGAAAAACGAGTTCAAAAATAGT
>ML780864.1:244748-304903 GCA_009831015.1 Picea engelmannii | reverse complement strand
TTACATTCATTCAATGATTGGCTTTGGGGACACTAAATAAAAATCTAGAGTTTAATACATAGTCATAATAAAATTTAGGAATGTGGATGAAATTAATAGACATGGGTATTTCCCCCTTGGAACCCTCTCTTAGAAATTCTTCTATACCCTCCCCTCTCTTGTGGATTAATTCATCCCCCATCTTTGTCCATGTCCCCTTAATAGTTGACATCACATTTTATTATTAAAACATAGAAATAGAATTCGCATACTACATCACTTTGGGCATAGCCACACATTATATCTACATTAACCATTAATTAAACTGGGGATTATAGTGGGGATGTTACATTCCCCCTCCCCTACAATTTTGCGTCGTCCTTGGTGCACATTGTTCTGATATACATATATGCAAATTTACATCGCAATACTTAGAAAATAAAAATTATTCACTTTCACAACTCTGATAGTAGTTCCAACCATAATATCTTACAAATATTATTCACCACAATCTCAATTGGAATTATACCATTGAAAAAAGGATAAATGGAGGGTGAAAATCTTATTGTGGGCTTGAAAACAATTGTAAATTAGCAGATCTTTGGATATGAGATTAGAAAAAACTATTCTTTGAGAGTCTTGTTACTCCTATTATTCTATATGGATGTGATATTTTGGGATGTAATATCTCTAGAGTCATGAAGAAAGATAGAGAAGATTCAAAATAATTTCTATCATATCGTATCATACCCTCCTCACATAAGCAATCCTTCCCCCGTTGAGAGCATGGCTATGACCAAATACTTATTGTATAAGAACAAGTTAAGCAACATGGAAGATGAGAGTCCTCCTAAAATTTCTTCAAACTCTGACCAAAACCACCTTCAACTTAGGCAAAGATGGCATAAGGATTCTCAGTATTAGCTAAATCGTTGGGGAATGAAGGAAGAGATCATATTGCAGAATGAGAATAATATTAAAAATATTATTACATCAAAATTTAAGGAGAAAATGTGCTGTGATAAATGATTAATTGAGAAAATTTAATTAATTGCAATAAATAATTGAAGGAGAAAATTTAATTAATTGATAAATAATGCTTAGGAGTTTCCCATCAAATTTTTTTTTGGACGGATTACATTGAGTACCATGTTTGAAAGTCTTTTTTAAAATAAATTTTGTCATAACCTATATCTATAGGTTATTTAAAAAATAAAAAATAGATATATTAATGTTTTTTTCAAGTAAATAATTATAATTTTAATATAATAATTAATTATATATAGTATTTGGTAGAATTAGTAACTTAAGTGGCTTAATATTTGCTTGACATGAGTTGATTTTGATTGCTACCACTATAATAATCAAGTACACTCATTTGAGACATATAAGATTAATAAAAATTTGAACCAACTACTTAATAAAAAGTTTCTTAACAACTAAACCATCTACACTTCAAAAGACTTTAGTTATATATTTTAATATAAAATAAATATATAATATTTTTTATAAATTAAAATATTATAAAATTATTATTATAAAAAATAAAATTTATATATATATATATATCAATCATAACTTCATTTTAATATAAATATTTTAAGTAATAAAAAATTAGCTTAATTATCAACACTAACATCATATCATATGATATAAATATTTTTAAGGATGAAAAAATTATATAATAATTTTAGTTTAATCTTTATAAATGTTTGATAAATTATTAAAATGAATCTACCCCTATTTTTCACTGAACTTTAAGTGAGTAATAGGGTTCAACAAAAGATCTTTATAGATTTTTTTTAAGAACTATTAAAATGAATCCTGGATTTTTCACTCAAATAAAAAGATTCTTTCAATTAAATCTCTAAATAATGTATAATGAGTAGTTATACTAAGAAACTATATAAAATTGTGTAACAAGTTTCTTTTTTAGAATTTCTTTAAACATAAAGAGAGGATTAAACAAACTCTTTACTTAAACTTGAAGTATTAAGGATTCAACAAAAATATTATTTGATTTAAGTCTCTCAATAATGTATAATGAATAGTTATACTAGAAAAAAGATATAGAATTGTGTAATAGGTTTTTTCTTTAAAGTTTCTTTAAACATAGAATTGTGTAACAAGTTTCCTCTTTAGAGTTTCTTTAAACATGAAGAGAGGATTAAGAAAGATCTTTACTTGGGTTCAACAAAAATATTATTTGATTTAAGTCTCTCAATAATGTATAATAAGTGGCTATACTTAAAAAAAATATAAAACTGTGTAATAGGTTTTTCCTTTAGAGTTTTTTTAACTTGAAGTAAGGATTAAGCAAACTCTTTCCTCATTGAACAAGAAAAGTCGATTCTCTCTTTATTATATCTAATAAAGGATAAACAATAATATATATTTTGTTTTTTATATTTTTAATAATTATAAAATAGAAAAATAATTATTAAATAAAAGTATAAAAATTTAACATATATATTTTTATGAATATAATAAAATAATAAAAATAAATATATATTATAAAGTGAAATTTTATATAAAATATAAAACTTGAAAAAATAAATGAAATTTTATTAAAAAAAAAATGGACTTTTATAGAATTTGTTAAATTGTTTTTAAAAAAATATTAAAATAAAAATCTATAAGATTAGTTACATTGAGGTATTATGTAAAGAGAAAATTAGAAGAGCTAACTCTTGGTATGATAACACATGTAAAATTGTTAGGAAATCCATTACAATGCTTCTAATGAATCCTTAAAGTCCAAAAGATACATACACTAAAAGGAAAAAAAACACTACATAAATAAAAACAAAGAAAAGATTTTATACCTATCTAAGCTACATCCTAAGAAATCCTCGAGGCAAAGTATCATTGGTAAAACTAAATATAATAATATGATTCCAAATAATATGATTTCCTTGAGGGACTGGAATAATACCTTAAAAATATTTACCAATATCGTAATGTGATGGACAACATTCCAAATGTTTCTACATAGGTTGAAGTTTTTTTCTATAGAAGACATAAATCCCAGGGTTAAGTGACTCACAGAAGGGAAATCTAAGGACATCAAAGGCTACAAAACTAAAATATTAAAAATTGGAAGGCATATTCTCATCCCTCACATACACTAGATATTCAATTTAGTAGTTAAACGGGGCTTCCCTAAACCCAAGTCTATTTTTAAAAGTGGGGACAAAAGAAATCCCTCTAATTGTAGGACCATTATGATTAGCCCCATTTTAGCTAAGCTATATAGAAGTATTTTGGAAAACAAGATTAGCATATGGCTAGAAATCCATGTAAAAGGAGCTAAAGGCCGAGCCAAATTTAGAGGCTATCATTCAACTATGACCACTATCTTACGCTTAGGATCATTACAAAGGAGTGTCACAATAATAAAACCAATCTCATTTTTTATTTTGTTGACTTCAAAAAATATTTTGACACAGTTCCCCAAACTAACCTTTGGAATATGTTAGAAGAGATAAAATTTCCTTTTGAGTTGAGTGTTGTTGTGGTAAGGTTGTACGAAAATATTATTTCCAAGTTTAGGAACACTCATGGTTGGTTGGAATAAATCAACTATAATATTCGGATCAAGCATTATGGTGTTGATATTATTGTAGTCGCGGGAGGTATTTACCTCCACGTGTAACCCTGACAAGAATAGAATATTCTGGGAAGCAAGAAGAAACCCTAAATCATTAAACCTGACCCTAGAAGACAAGTCATCTCAAGGAAATAATTAATATTAAGTATTTAGCACCCAGAATGAGAAGTCATCCCATACATCTCAGGAAAACAGTTTAAATACAAGTACCCAGACCTCATTTTGTACCAAACAACTCGAAATTTTAGATGGGAAGAAGTGTGTACTGTAGAAATTGGGCAAGTGCGCAAGTCTGGGAGTAGCTGCAGCCGGCAGCTGCTACAATCTGTATTCCTGGTTTAGGCTCGAACTTTCTATTGGTTATGGTTGAACTTTCTAATCAATCTTGGTTATCTTTGATTGATGCATTAGCCGTGGTTGGCTATTGGTTTTCTTCCGAAATCATTCTCTGTCAAGGTTAAGGTGCTCTGGGGTGGCTTCGGCCTATGGTTGGGTGAAAATATCGTTATATTGGCTATGGTTAAATGAGAACATCCATTATTTTATAATAGGTTATGGGCCCACACTATCTTCAAACAGTCTAACCGTTGGAAGATAGATTGGGAGGATTTGCTTAGTTACAGTTGCAGTTGCAGTTGCAGCCAGATTTTGTTGCAACAATGAAACCGTAACCCTCTTGTTGAGGCACCTTAAGTGAATATATTGACCTAATTTATGGATAGCCTAGTGCGCCCTAGCCTAGCGCACCTCCTGGTATTCTCAGCAAGCCAAGACGTCAAGTTTGAGTTTTTGGTCAAAGTCAAAGGTTGACCAAGTCAAAACAGTTATGAGTTACTCTATGAAGTTAGAAAACAAGTTAAAAGGGGCTTCCAACTTCAGATCATGGAAGACAAGGTTGACCTTATCCATGCCAAGAATAAAGTGTTGGATATCGTGAAAGGAAAGATCGTGGAACCACAATTCGAAGAAGGAAAAGAGAAGGAACCTCAGAGCGTTGCAGTTATGGAGAAGTTCAAAGACAATGACATCAATTCCATGAGTATCATAGTTGAATCTATAAAACACCACTTGATACCCTACATCTCCCATCTTGACTCATCCAAGAAGATGTGCAATGCCCTAACAAACCTCTTCTTAGTCAGAAACATTGGACAATTAATGAGTCTGAAGAATGAGCTTCGTGAGATGAAAATGAATGATGATGAAAGCATAACATCATAATTTGTGAGAATATCTCAGTTAAGAGATCAACTACAAGATATTGAAGAAATCATTTCAGAGAAGGAACTGGTAAATATGGTACTCAATGGTCTTCCCAAGACATGGGATGCATTTTCTGCAAGCATGAACACAAGGAAGGAGTATCCCACATTTGAATAAATTTGGACTTGCTGTGCACAAGAAAAATCAAGGATTATTGCAAAAGAGAAACCCTAAAAGAAATACGATGATCAAGCCTTCACAACAATGTTCAAGAATTTCAGGAATAAAAAGAAATTTGGCTCAAGGAAGAAACCAAATCAAGAGAAAGATATGTCAAAAATACAATGCTTCAATTGTCAAAAATATGGTCACTACAAGAATCATTGTCTCGAGTTAAATAAAAGGAAGGAAACAAATGAAGCGTCAATTGCCAAAGAAAGGGAACCCTCAAAGAAGGCCAAGCAGAATAAAACAAACTTCTTCTTCTAAAGACAAGGTAACAATATTCTTCATAATTCTTGTACATACCATGTTTACATAGTTTTTGTACATATATTGAATATCTATTTCTTAGAATATAAGATGTTCAAAGAGAAGCAATACCTATGGAAGAGTAACAAGATAAGGATTTCTATCATGATGACTACAAGTCAAGCAATACACATGAAAATATGAAGTACATTGACAATCCCTGGTAACAATTCCTTTGGAAGCTATTAACATAAGTAATAGCTGCAAGATAAGCCAAAACCATAATCAAACTTGAAGAAACATGGAATAAGTAAAAACATAAAGAAGTCAGCAATCAAAAGGAAATTAGAAAAATACTTGTGACACTTTGCAGAAGGAAATAAAGATGCAAATGGAAGCGTGGACTCTCTTAAATGGAGGGAGTCGATTGTATAATTCTAAAAGAAGAGCATGAATTCATGCATGAAGCAAGGATTAGGAGGAGGATAATCCTAAACAATATGATCCATTGAGGATTATGAAGTGTTTATCCATGTTCCCATTGATGGTAGCAGCCATGGAAAGAAACATGTGTTCAGTTTGACTTTAGAAGAAGTCTTCTTCGAAAAGAAGCCTTAAAGTATCCCTAGTTGTCCATCCACATCCATGATCCTATGATGAAAGGAAGAAGTTGGAATATTTAGGGGTTGGAATCTATAGAAAACTCCATGGACCCAAGAGCTAAAGAGAAACATGAGGAAGAAAATGAAGATTCCAAGAAAGAAAGAAAATCCAAAACAACCAGTCATTATACCGAGAATCACAAGACTACCAGCTTGGTATGAAACCACTAGAAGCAATCAAGAAGAGGAACTGGAATTTTTTATGAAGAACAATGTATGGAAGACTTATGAAAGGAAGCATTGCGAGATCCAAAACTAAAGGTTCTCCCAGATGGAGGGAGAAGAATATGATGATAACTTGTTCTAGTAACCAAACATACCTCTACCTGAGCCATTATATCTCTTGCAATATCCATGGGTTGGACTTTACATTAGATGAATGTAAGGACTGTTCTCCTCAGCAGAGTAATTGGACAAAGGATCGTATATAGAGAAACCTCAAGGTTTTGAGGTATACCAGAAAGAGACTCTTGTATGTAGATGGAACAAGACAACTTGGTGCAGAGCCTCCAATGCACAGCATAAGCGTGGTGAAAACTTTCTATAACAGAGATATTGTATCATAATGGTTACTCAGAAGTCCAGTATGATGGATTTCCAATCCATGAAAAACTCTCACGATGACAGAAGAAGTGCCACTTAGATATGTCGCAGTTTGAGACTTGCCATGATGTCATGAGCTAGCAAGAAACAAAAGAGTTGAAACCAACCATGACATGCTATAATGATCAAGGGCTATATGAAGCCTTCAGAGAAAACTATTGTTCCAGAAAGACCTAAGTACATTGATATCAAGGATTACATTCTCCATGATAAGGTCCAAAAAGGAGAAGTGGTTCTCCAATATATCTCCACAGATGAGCAGATAGCAGACATTTCGGTAAATCCTCTGTCCAAGATGAAAAAGTTTGCGAACTCAAGAAACAAGCTGGAGCTCGTGGAGATGAATTCCTTATTGGAAAGGGAAGAGATGAATTCCAAAGTTGGGAGGGAGCACTGATGTGTTATCAATTTATGGACAGTCATTTTTCAATTTGAAAAATGGTCCAAGATGAGCAGTTCCTTTCTAGTTTGGAAAGTGGTTTGAGATTTCTGACGGACAGAAATTTTCCAGTTCGGAAAATGGTCCAGATCGAATGGTCATTTTTGTAATGAAAATGGTTCGATAGATTGTTGATGTACCATAGATAGTGATTCCCCTTGTGGCCAATGTGGGGGAATTGTCTCAGTAGTGGTCAAGTAGAATGGTCCACCTCGTCGGGCAGTCATTCTTTCGAATTTCACAGTTGTGAGCAATTTCGAAGAATGGTCTGTTTTGGAGGTTGGTGCAGAAAAATCATTTCCTTAGGAAATGGTCTGGGCAGACATTCCCTAGGGTAGACTCATTCTCTCCAGGTTGCACTTTTTTTAGTGCCGGAGGAATGGCCCAGTTAGGTGAATGGTCCAGGTTCAACAATCAGGGATAGGCATTCCCTAGGGCAGACTCATTCTCTCCAGGTTTCACTTTGTTTAGTGCTGGAGGAATGGCCCAGATAGGTGAATGGTCTAGGCTCAGAAATCAGGACATTTATTCTTCTATGCTTGAGAAGAATAGTCCAGATAGCTCATGGCTGATGTTTTACTTTCTAAGGGCAGATACTCTTCCATATCTCATAGATGTGAGTGAAAGAATGGCTCAAATGACTCAAATTATATCATGATATTGTTTTTATGTGCAGGTTGATATCAGATGATATGATTTCTATGGAGAGTGTATGTCTATGGACAGTAGATGTATTCTACTTTGGTGGATGTGTTCCTCTAGTTGTGACTATGTGTCACTGATTAAGTAGTTGTGTGCTACTTGGTGTGGTAGTGTACCACTGGATTGTATTTATGTACTACTATAAACACATTTTTTTTCTATTGAATGACATTGTTTTGATTTCCATGTAGAATATTAGTAGTGTTGAAAATTATTATCAGCTAGATGGATAGTCAACATGCTTGTGGACAGACATTCTCCAGGAAGAGAATGGTCCAGATAGAATAGATTGTTGGTGGACAGGTATTCTCTCTGTGGAGAATGGTCCAGGTTGACAGTTTGTTGACATGTCATGGAATAGTATTTTCCTAAGGCACAGATTGTGGCCCGATTAGGAAAATGGTTCAAGACCGATATTTTCTAAGGCATACAGGTTGAGACAGATCTCTATAACTTGATTAGAAAATAGTCCTAGATTTACATTTGTTGGGATAGTCATTCTTCTAGGATGTATGTCCGGATTAGAAGAATGATCCTTGTATCACCTTGTGGAGTGAGTGACTTATCCAGCATCATGCCTGACTACTTAGATAGAGTATGGCTTTGAGAGATGTTTCAATTGATTCTATCATATGATAGTGATGATGGTGCTCGTGATCTAATCATGAGATAGTCTATACGACTATGATGATGCTACTGGTTGAATAATATGTTTGTGCTCAAGACCATTACCTTCAATACCTCCCTAGCTAGGAGGGAGTGTTGATATTATGGTAGTTCCATGAGGTATTTACCTCCCCGTGTAACCCTGACGAGAATAGAATATTCCGGGAAGCAAGAAACCCTAAAGCATTAAACCTAACCCTAAAAGACAAGTCAGCTTAAGAAAATAATTAATATTAAGTATTTAGCATCCAGAATGAGAAGTCGGCCCAGACAGCTCAGGAAAACAGTATAAATACAAGTATCCAGACCTCATTTTGTACCAAACATCTTGAAATTTCAGCTGGGAAGAAGTGCGCACTAGAAAAACTGGGCAAATACGCAAGTCTGGGAGCAGCTGCTACAATCTGTATTCTTGGTTTAGGCTCAGACTTTCTATTAGTTATGGTTGGACTTTATGATCAGTCTTGGCTATCTTTTCTTGATGCATTAGCCGTGGTTGGCTATTGGTTTGCTTCCAGAATCATTCTATGTCAAGGTTAAGGTGCTCAGGGGTGGTTTTGGCCTATGGTTGGGTGACAATATTGTTATATTGTCTATGGTTAAACAAGCACATCCATTATTTTCTAACATATGGTCTTGTGTCCCATACCCTTTTTGGCACATATATTGACTAGTTAGAACATTGGTTGGAAGATACAAGTTGTGTCGGTCTAACTCTTGTGGTTGTAGTCATCATTCTTCTTCTTTACACCCATGATTTTGTTCTTATGACAAGGAGTACCTATGACCTCGATAAGAAACTAAGAATCCTCAAGGAATTATGCTCTATTATGGATATGACTATGAACCATGAAATAATGAAAATAATTGTAGTTAAATCGAAAAAGATGAAAAGAGTGAAATTTAAAAATTTCACCAATTAAAAATTGAAATGAGTGAAATTAAAAAAAATTGAAATTTATTTTTAATTTTCATAAAAATTAATTTAATAAAAATATTGAAAATTTTTGTATCATAAAAATGAAAATGAGTTAATGTAAAATCAAAAACTTTTTTCTTACAATTAAAATAAAAGGTATACTCCATGTTTTGGCAAGGACTAAGTGTAAATAAATAAATATCAACAAAATGAAAGGGGATTATAATATGATCAATAGTTTTAGTTATTCTTAATAAGACAAAGGTTGTATGAGAAAGTAAAACTTAGAGTGATAATTCTACACCTTACTATCCTTATTAATACTCTCGAACCCACCTCATGTGTATATCAACTCCATTGTTTCACTTGGGGGTGACTCTTTGTAAGTTGTTTATTACAGAATTTATATCTTTTCGGCATTTACATATAGTTCATGCTACTTAAAATAGTCAATTTATTGTTGAAGTTAATAACTCATATTAAGTTTGGGAAAATGAGATCCATTCTAAAAAAAAGGTTATCTAGTGGATATCCTCGACATAATACAGGTGGTGACTTTTTCCTTTATATAGTTTAAGTTAGATATAGCCCTATTAAGTAAATTGATGTATCATGATAATATTGTTTAACTCGGTAAGGTTTATTAAAGAACCTTGTTGTGTTAGCAACAACCCCTTACTATTTTAGACTCTAATCCTCTTTCGAGGCTAAAATGGTATATGGCCCCTCTTATTTTGTTCTAGCTTTCTCACTTCTACATTTTGTGCTTTCTTTTCATTTTGTTGACATCTTTTAGCTTTGCTTGACTCCTTTGTTATGATCTAGCCAACCCCTTTATTTCCTCACTATATTTTCGACATCACTTGAGCAAATCTTCTTTACCTACTCATAATATTTCCTTTTAGCCTGTTTAGCCAAAGGAATATTCTCTCGGGATAAATATAGTTTCACATGGAAAAATTGTCTTTCACGACATAGATCATTTCACAAGGAAAAATTATCTGTTGCGACATGGAAGTCACAACATCCCACATCGAAAGAAAATTCTTCACCCGTGACAAAGGAAATTAAAAAAATATCTTCCAACCCTCGACTTATTGCATATTCAAAATCTTTGTGTTCACAACATGTCGCACTAAATTATTTTTCTCATGTGACATGTCACATATTTAAATTTTCTCCATTACACTTTGCATGAAGAATTTTTCTTAAGTGTGATATGTCACACCAACAATGTTTCCTTCTCACGAGATTCACATGCTCAATCTTCACACAAAATAATATTTCTTGAGTATGATACATCACACAAACTTGTTTTCCTCTTGTAACATATCACACTGCCACATTTTCCTTTCATGTGACACATCACATCAATGTGTTTTCCTCTCTGTTGCACATCGCACAAATAAGTTTTTCTTTCAACAATGCATCATGCCATCACCCCTTCCTAATTGCAACACATTACACCAAAGAATGTTCCTTGAGCACGTTATATCACATGAAGATTATTTCTTCACGAAAAATATCATTTAAAAAAAAACTCCCTTTGAGACATCTCACACACCTAATCTTTTCTTGGACGTGATATATTGCATAAGGATATTTTCTTCGTGTGATACACTACTTCCAAATAAAATTCTTCTTTTTAACAAACCCTCTATCGCATCACCCAAACGATTTTAAGCCATGAAACAATGATTTGAGAGTTAATTTAACATTGATTTGACTCTTGAAAAAGGTTTTAAAATGCATGCCAATGGTCATTTTGGAGTTATAAAACCATGGTTCCCACTTTCCTTTCTACCATTGTCTACAATGCACCTATCATTGCATCAAGAAGAGATGAAAGAAATTACTCTAGTCCACGACCATGCGATACATTTCACCCAAAAACCACTCATTATATGATGGGTAAGCCTCAAACTTTCTAGATTTCAATGTAATTTTTTTTCAAGGAATGTAGAAGAAAGGAAGAGAGGGGTGGGAACATGAACATAACCGTGTATGTATGGTTAAACCCTATTCTACTTTTCTCTTTTTCTTCTACCTTTTTGTATGATTTCAAAATTAAAATTGATAAGATGACCCCATTTCCCCTTCTTCTTTTCACCACACTTGTAATGACCCACATCATTACGACTACATGCGACACAAAGCAAGTGCAATTTTTTTTTTTTTAAGCAGGGAAGTAACAACGACAACAATTAATCAACACAACTTGACAACAAACACAACGCACACAAATCAAGCAACAGAAAACAAAATGACCCAGCATACTAGCACTTCATGCAACTGGATGCAACATGTGAAAATCAATTAGACAAACAAAAACGAATACTCGCCCATCCTACCTTGCAATATTAGGACCTCCAAGACACATAAGAAACGCTCAAGCCCAGGTTCCAATCGATTTTGACCATTTAAGGTCTCAAGGATGGAAATTGTTCTGAGGAACAAGGAGGTGTCTACATCTTGCCTGACACACTAAGTCCAAGCCGACTAAAAGATGACATCAATCAATCCAAACACGACCGCTTCGACGACCAGTAACTAGAACCTTCTCGGTGAGCGAGAGATAACACAATAACGTTACAACAATTACAACCTTACTTATAAAAACAACATCATCCATAGCGGGAGGCACAAGATCCTAAGCCAGGTTTCATATGTTCTTATTGATTAACATGTGCAATGACACAATCATAAGGTAACACATTGCCACAATGCGACAAAGGCACTAGTTACCCACGAACAACAAAATTATTCAAAACCTTCAACCAAACATATAATCCAACGTTCCTGAATTCCACTAACACTGACTTACATTATTACTGAAGGAGAATGGTTTAAGGTTGTAAATGAAAGGAGAAGTGTTAAAAGTAACGAACTTTGTAGCTGTAAAATCTTAGTCTAACTTCTATACACTTTTTCATTATAGCAAATTTTGAGTTAGACCTCCAAATAATTATAAACATTGAGGACCTATTATCCTTATATCAAATAGGAAAAAATAATTTAGTAGGGAAACAAATAAATGAGTAACACCAAATGTAGATTAAGTTCATGAAATCAATAACCACATAAGGAAAGAGAAACAAATGATTTCATCAACTTAAATAAAGTAATTTAATCAAAAAAAAATTGAAACAATGCTCATACACATATTACTAAACTAATACCAATTGAAGAATTATATATATGGAATAACTAATCTTTTATTTAGCACCCATGTGGTTGAGACAGAACATAATTTAAATTTTATTATGAAGAATAACAATTACCCACTTAATATGAAACAAGAGTCTATTCAATAAGTTTTTAAACAAAAGTTAAATAGGTTTTTATTACTCAATTAGTCATGGTAATACATACATAGATATTGATTTGTAATACTACATAAACATGACAATTTTTAGCCAAGTTTCACCCTACATTATGTGCATCCACAAAGTTACATAGTGAGGCAATCATTAAAGATGTTTTAAATGATAATATTATGAGAGATGGAAAATCCATACAACTATCCTAAAAGAAAATTTTTGTGAGAATCATAAATCCAATAAGAGATTCTAAATTATTCCAAAGGTTTTAAGTTCTAAAAATCTCACCGATCTAGACATGGATAACATTAATCCAAGGTTCTGTGTAATCTAAAGGTACAATTTCGTCAACAAATAATTTAAGAAAATACTTGATCATTCGCATTTAATCATGGCCAGCAATACTATGTGGTTATCATCACTTAAATGGTCATTGCTAAAATATTCCATCTCTAGGTGTTTGCTACCATTTCATCATTAGACAAAACATGCAAGTGTGAAAAAAAAGTGCCGAAAATTTAGTTGAGTGTCCTACTAACATTTTATATGCATCGTAAGAGGATAACAATAAAAATACACTAGCCATCACCTTCTCTTAGTTCAAGGTTTCAAGCCTTAACTATCCTAATCGAGGTAGTATGTAAGGGAGGCTTCCCTCAAGGAATACAAGTCAAATAAAAAATAGATTTCTTAGAAAAAATTGCTATCGTGCTAAAATTATGTGGAGAACAGGAGAATAACTCACAGAGGTTTTTAATGGAAAAATTGTCTTTAAAAGAAAAAAACAGTTCGCAATCAGATCTTGTTCTTCAATTCTATTTATTACACTGGCAGCAAACAACCCAACTGTAGTTCTAAGTGCATACTAAAAGAGTAGCAACCATAACTAGACTCAACTAGAAGGTGATGGATTGCTACACCGCTCCTAACTAAAGTTGTTATTCCATACTGTAAGCAATGTAATGCCACACACATCATAACTTCAAAACTGTACAAGGGTTGGACAATGACCACTTGGAAAGAATGGTGACTATTGGTTCCACACTCTCGTTGAGAAAAACCCCACAAGCTTCCGTTGAAAGGAAAGTCAGAGTTATAGCGCCAAGTTAAGCACCCCATTATAATTCAAATTCGACAAGCAATTTAATCAACAATGAAAAATAATAGCCAGAATTAGAAAAGACTTCAAGAGTGAAGGAGTTTAGAGATTCGAAAGGCAACAAGAGAAAGTAATAACACAATAACCACAAAGTAATGAAGAGGAATTTTCGTTGTACAAGAAAATGAATTACTGGGCAAATTAAAAACGAATTTGCAGAGAGTAAAAACACAATAATCGCAGAGTAATGAAGAGGAAATTTCACTGTACAAGCAAACAAATTGCTGGGAAAATTAAAAATGAATTTGCAGAGAGTAAAAACATCATTAATCGCGTTTACACATTCAAATTCATCATTCAAATTAACACGAATTTCTAGGAAAATTAAAAACGAATTCGTAGAGAGTAAAAACACAATAATTGCAAAGGCTAAGGAGGGAATAAATGCCCAGGAGATAATTCCTTGCTGAGCAGAGAAATTATCCTACATTTATTATCCATGCACAGGAAAGCAGGGCATTTGAATCCAAATCTTTAACACCAGAGTGAAAGACAGTTGATTCGGCTCCTCGCCAACTGCTCAGGCATAGACTAATAAATTAAAGGATAAAGGAATAGAAGATAAAAACATAAATATGCATCAAAATATTCTCTGTGGAGAAACAAAATAATGAAAAAAACACAATCAAGGAATAAAGAAAACGCAGACATGAGATACAAAAGCGCATGCAAGGTTTTGAGTCTGAGGCTCCTTCTGGCCACACGCAAATAGACAGTAACTCAGAAATAAAAGATATTGTTTATAGCAAGGTTTCTTACAGGATGAATCAAGCGACAAGGACATTACGTTGATGACAAAATTCTCAAGGAATCCCTAAGGAGACCTACATTCTTACCAATTTCAAAGGAAAATCATTTCTATCCTACGCAACAGTTCTTCCAATGTGGTTATGTATGTACAAATAGTTTTATTTTTATTCTGTCAGATTACCATTACAAATTATGATTTTACGAAAAATAATCTATTACAATCATCGTAGAAATACATGTGCAAGGAAATCTCATAGAAATGAAATCGTCATCCAAATAAAGTAAAAATAAACAAGTGTAAATTAAATTTTATTACAAGTAACAACTTTAACACGCGTACCATTATCGACAACGATGAGGTGAAGAGGTTATCCCACATGTTCGCTCCATTCAGATCCCGCTTGCCAACCAATGAGACCTCACTGGTACCTCCCAGCCAAGGCTAGGGGTACTCTTCTTCCCCCTGAGCCCCTCGAGCCGCAAAGGGTCCACACACACAATAACAGAGAATGCTAGCTCCCAGCTCGCCTCGCAAGGTCGAGCTACCACTCGTTACCTGAGCTGGATATCCCAACTCCCACAAAAGAAACTCAGTTAAGATAAAATTCAACAGCATAACGTTACACAAGCCAGATGTGATCATCCATAATCCTCCTCCGGCATCCTTTTTATAGAGTTTTCTTAGTCATTAGTTTCCCAAAACCCTCATTAGATTCATTTTTCATTTAAATAATTTCGAAAAACCTCCCCCGTACACATGCTGCCCGATCCCCTAGTTGCACTAGAAAATCAATTTATTTAATAATTAAATTTTCCTATTTCCCTCACCCACCTAAAAGCATTCCTAAAAATGCTCCTCGGTGTCCCAATATTTTCTTACAATTCTTAAATGACTTACACCTTACTTAATTCCTAGTTGAGTTCATAAACAGAAAGTTCCAAAGGCTATATTCCTTACTAAGTTAGACATTCCCCTTTTTCCTTAAGTTTCCCCTTTTCTTTAAGTTTCTGTTTTCTTTAAGTTTCCCCCTTTTTCTTTAAGTTTCATTTTTTATTTAATTTCCCCCCTTTTCTTTTTTTAACTAAAAATCAGATTTAGCAAGTGTATAAAAACAACTATTTACCCTTTTAATAAATTTCATCCTCTAATATAATTTTTACTTTAATAATTAAATTTTGAATTTATTTACCCCCTTCTTATTATATTTCTAATTATTTTTGTTTAGAGGTTCTACTTAGACCTAGGTTTTAAATTCACTAGGCTTGGCGACAGTTCTTAAGGGAAAATTTGTTATTAAACTTACTCATCACTTCATTCATTTTAAGACCGACCAGGTCCTAAGGAGGCATAGTTTTCTAGGCACTAGGTTTATTAACTTACCAATTAAAATCGTGATGTTCCCTTCAAGATGCACTACGTGCTCCAAGGGTTCCATTTGCCTCTTTTTGTTTTCTTTACGTGACATGCCCTTCAAGATGCACTACGTGCTCCAAGGGTGTCACTAGCCTCTTGACTGAATTTGGTAGACATAAAACCCCTGGAGTCAATACTCCGTCAGATGATCTTGTGGGAGACTAAGGGCCTATAAGGAATAAGGACCATGCCTTATTGTGCACCTCTTAGAATCATCGTGAGGGACTGTCACAGTCTGTCCTCATGGCATCGTGGGTATTCTCGAACTAGGTAATCGTTAACATACAGTTCGAGCAATGGTGGGAGTGCTAGTAGGCTATGGTAGGGATACTTCCACACCTCTCCATCAATGTATATGGTTGTCGTGTGTGACCCCTTTACTCCAAATGTGAGTCTGGTCAACAAGCTATCGTCAGCCTGCATCCATCAATGAATCATGTCAGCAATAACAATCAGCATCATAATATCTAATCATATGTACATATGTCACATCAACAACATTCTGACCCTAACAATCCACTCCCTGACTCGATCTAGAGTCCATGGAGTTTCATCGATGCCTCGACATCCTCAACGTCCAAAGTCCTGCACACTCAGGAAAACCCAATCAATAGCACCTGTCGATGTAAACATAACAAAAATAACATATCATCAAATCCACAATATCTCATCATCATAATCACAACAACCAATCGTATAAAGAATTGGATCACTTGCACACAGGTGTCCTCAAAGAATAAGTCCACTCAGTCTGCGCAAGAGAGGGATGTTACATACACCCCCTCTTGTTTTAAACTTCATCCCGAATTTTCACAGTATGTAAATGCCAAAATAAAGTGTATCACAATACCATAGGTTTAGCTATCAAACAAAAATGGAAACTGCTAACGCATATCATATGCGTCCTCCCATGTCATCGAGTGTGGGCTATAGTTGTACCACTGGACCTTGACCTGATCTACTATTTGACACTGTAGTTTTCAAATGAAATGGTCCAAGATACGGATTGGCTCCATCATGAGTGCACCCTCATTTGATACCTACAAGGAAATCATGTCAATAACATGTGTAGGATCACTAACATAATGTCTCAAAACAGATACGTGAAAAACATCGTGCATACGCCTCAAATAATCAGGCAAGGCTAGTCGATAGGCCACTGGCCCCTTCCTTTCCACAATCTCAAAGGGTCCCCCAAACATAGGAGAGATTTTAGAAACCTTTCCAAACTTGATTGAACTCTTATGCGGTTTCACCCGCAAGAAGACTCGATCGCCAACTTCATAACTACGATCGACATGATGCGCATCGACACAACTCTTCTGTTGATCCTACACTTCCTTGATAATTTGTCTTATTGTTTGCATTTGAATTCCATTTCTTGTATCACTTCTGGTCCCACCAGGACCCTATCCTCAAGCCTATCCCAACTCAAAGGCGTCTGACATGATCGCCCGTAAAGAAACTCGAAAGGCACCATATTAATGGTGCTTTGATAACTATTGTTGTATGCAAACTCTACCAGTGGCGAGAATTATTCCCAACACTTTTGTTGGTCCATCACGTACACACACAACATATCTCCAACATTTGGTTTGTTCGCTCGATCTACCCTTCTGTTTCTGGGTGATACGCAGTACTAAATTTAAGTTGGGTTCCCAAGGCCTCTTGGAAACTAGTCCAAAATTGTCTTGTAAACACCGATCCTCTATATGATATAATCCTCTTAGGCACGCCGTGCAGCCTCACAATCTCACTGATGAAAAATCTAGCTAATTCAGGTGCCTGATACGTCGTACACGCAAGAATAAAATGAGCACTCTTTGTCAGAGTGTCGACTGCCACAAAAATCAAGTCATGTCTCCTTGCCATTAGTGGCAATCCAATAATGAAATCCATTGAAATGACCTCCCATTTTGATTATGGAATAGTGTGTGGTTGTAGTAATCTTGTCGGATGTCTATGTTCAACCTTCATCTGCTGACATTCTAGACATATTGCCAAGTAGTTTACTATGTTTGCCTTCATACCTTTCCAGAAGAATAAGGGTTTAAGGTCTGCCCTCATCTTCGTGACTCCAGGATGAGTCATGTACACTTCTCTATGAGCCTATTTTTGGATCAAACTCCTCAACTCATCGTTGGGCGGTATGTAAATTCAATTTTTAAATCTCAATAATATGTCGTTGTTCATAGTAAATCCCTCAAATTTTGGTACCATCATTGTGTTTTGTACGATCAAATCCTTGACCTCTTTGTACCAGTCATCGTTGCATTGTAAAGTTAGGATATTTTCACATAGATTCATCTAAAGAGGCATCACCAAAAATATGCATGGTCTTCGACTCAACGAATCCGCCACTCTATTCACTGTTCCTTTTATGTAAGTAATCTCGAAATCGTACTCGCTAAGCAATTCCAACCAACGTCGTTGTTGCGTGTTCAAGTCGCTTTGCATAAATATGTGTTGAGGTCCACAGTGGTCCATTTTTAGTTGGAATTTCCGTCCAATAAGGTAGTGTCTCCAAAATCTCAAGGCATAAATAATGGCTAACAACTCCAAATCGTGCATTGCATAGTTCTCCTCATGCCTTCTAAACTTTCTCGATATGTAAGCGATCACTTGACCATCTTGCATCAAGACTCCACCTAAGCCTTCCTTGGATGCATCAGTTCATACCAAGAAGTCTTAATCCATGTCAGGGACCTTTAGTATTGGTGTTGTCGTCAACAGATCCTTGAGCCTCCGAAATTCCTTCACGCATTTCTCAGTCCAAACAAACTTCTTGTTCTTTTTCTGCAATTCCGTGATCAGATTTTCTATCTTTGAAAAACCCTCGACGAACCGTCGATAGTATCTCATTAAACCCATGAAGCTACTCGCTTTGGGGACATTCGTCGACACATTCCATTCCATAATAGCCTCGACCTTTGTTGGATCCACAGCGATACCTTCATCGGAGATTACATTCCCTAAGTAATGAATCTTTGATTGATAAAACGAGCATTTAGACAATTTGCCATACAATTTGTTCTCTCGTAGACACTGTACTACCATGCAAAAGTGCTCCTCATGCTCCTCCATCGTCTGAGAGTAAATAAAAATATTATCAATGAATACTTGGATGAACTTGTGCAAGTATTCACAGAACACCTTGTTCATCAAAATCATAAATACCCTTGGGGCGTTCGGTAGTCCAAATGGTAAAATAGTAAACTCGTAATGTCCAAACCTCTTCTTAAAGGTGGTCTTAGGGATGTCATCCTCTTTGATCCGTAAATGGTGATACCCTGATCTCAATTCGATCTTTGAAAACACCTTCGCACCCTTCATCTGATCAAACAGATCATCAATCCTTGGAAATGGATATTGATTCTTGATTGTTTCCTTGTTCAATTGATGATAGTCAATGTGGAATCTCCATGACCCATCCTTATTCTGAATGAAAATAACAGGCACACCCCACAATGAAACACTTGGATGTATAATTCCTAGGTCCAACAACTCCTTCAGTTGCATTTTTAACTCCTGTAACTCCGGGGTCAACATCCAATAAGTCATTCTTGCTATCGGTTCAGTTCCCAGTTTTAGGTCGATGGTAAATTCCAATTCCCTCTCTGGCAGTATCCCAAGTAACTCCTCAGGGAAGACATCCACAAACTCTTGCACCACTGGAAGGTTTTCTATACCTTCCACTACGCCCTTCTCATTTAATGCAAGGATCAAATATAGCTTACTTCCCTTACGCATTCTCTTCCGTAGCTGCAAGGAAGAGAGGAACCTCAGGGAAACTCCCTGGTTCTGACCTACAATCATGCACCTTTGTCCCTCATCATCGACCAAGCTCAACCATTTCATCTCACAGTTGAGTATTGCCTCATGCAATTCCAACAAGTCCATATAGACCGCGATGTCCTAAGACCCTAAGGTTGTGACGTATAGGTTGGCCCTAGTGAAAAACTCTCTTAGGTTAAGGCTACATCCCGTAACCTTCCCACCAATCTTTTGTTTGGCTCCCAAATCCATTTCTACAAAGCTAAACTCATCATGTTTGAATGCCTTTACCTTAATTATTTGTAGCACTGCACCAAAAATAAAACTCTCAGTAGCACCTGGATCTATTAAAATACTAAGGTTCTGGTCAGCGAAGGTACCTGATGTATCAAGTACAGTTGACTGGTGCTCTTCCTGGTGATTATTCATTGCTGCATGAATCCAATGGGCCTTGCCCAAATCACCCATGGTAGTGGGTCCGAATAATCCAAATGCTTTGGTCCTCTCCAATTGACATTCACGTTGGTAATGTGGCTCCCCACATGTCCAATACCCTTTCTTCAGTCTAGTACTCCTGGTACCCGAAGTAGAAGTTGATGCCCCACTGGCCTGGAACACTAGTTTGTTCTGCTGAACATGCATAAATTTTTGTTGTTGCGGTCGACGCTCATATTGGTGATGTGGTCCTTGGTAAGGAGTCTATTGCTGAGGTGTTGGTCATCGAGGTGTAGTGAAAGTGGATCCTCTCTGGAAGCCATGATATCCTGGTGAATATCTAGCTGGTGTCTGATGTTGCTGCGCACCAGATGACACATGCTCTGCTGGTCTCACTGGAGTCCTGCTCTGGCCACCGCTGATAAGCTCCTCCTCTGCTATGAGGGCCTTTTGGACAACATCATGCAAGGTTTGAGGCATCAAAATCCTAACCTTTTCATGAATGCTGACATTAAGGCCAAACACGAACCTCTTGACCTTAAGTTTCTCGGTATTCAGGTGTGAAGCATACTGAAGCAGCTCCATAAAACGGGCTTCGTACTCGGGCACTGTACCGTCACCCTGTCGCAAGGCATTGAACTCTTTGAGCTAACACTCAATGAATTCCTCATATAGATACCTCTCCTGGAACCGTTCCTCGAACAATTCTAATACAGGAGCATCGTAAGCAAGTGAAAAAAGTGGAAGGACAGTTGGATATGCACCAGCGTGCATTTTGAGAATGTTTTGAATTTGAAAGGATGAAACATTAATGTAATATCTGAAAAGATATTTTTTCTTTTATGGTTTGGAGATTGTAACGCAGATCTTGAGCGGTTGCTCTCATCTCTTTTTTGAAGGCAATTAATGTAATAAATGTAAAGTAGATATAGGATTTAATTCGATTAGATAGCTTGAGTAGTAGGAGGGAAAACTCTAGAAATTTCCCTTGTATGTATTGTATTGTATCATTATTCTGAATTTGTAAGATATAGAGTTGTAGAGAAAGAGAATAGGAGAGAAGAGAAGAACAAATATTGTAGAAGTTGTATAAGGAGATAGTTGATGCTATAGAACCCATGTAAAGAAGAACTTGAGTTAATATATGAATGCTTTGACTCAATTTCATGGTGTTGTGATGAATAATGTTTTCATCTATTGAATGGTATGTTTACAGTTTAATTATATTCTCTGTTATGCATTTGTTTCAATGTTGTGTGTATGCATGATTTCATGTTGAATGTATGAATCCTGTGAGCGGGAGAGTATGAGTTTCAATTGTTTTTGTTCCTGAGAATTCCTACAAGGAGTGCAGTGAAAGTCTGCAAGGAGTGTGTCGACAAGTTCTGAGTCTTACCTTAGAAAAGCTCAGGAGAGATATCGTTGTTCTCATACCAGCAGAAGTGAAAGTATAGCACAGATTCATGCAAGGTGTGTGCAGTCTAGTTGAAGTCTTAGACTTTTCCAACCCAGTGAGTGGTTGAAGAATTATTGTCGCAAGGAGTGCGTAGAAACTGGGAAGTTTATGTAATCAGATATTATCATGAAGCCACAAGGAGTGCGGGAAAAATTCCATAGAATACTTGAATTTTCATCAAGAACCAAGCTCAGTAAGGATATAGGCTTCGAAGAGTTTGAAGGAAATACAAGGATGAATTCATCTTGTCGAAACCAATCTTAGAAGGAGGCACTGCGTTATTTGGCCAGGAATATCGAGAACTTGAATGGATGGTCGAAATTCTCAGAAGGAGGATTATCGATTCGCTGTGGACCGTTAGATCTTGTGGATCAGTGGAGAATTTAAGGTTGAGTGTTTGTCAACACTCATAATCTCAGAAGGAATATTCATTGTTATATCTGTATCGACGGGAGTCCTTGATCTTGTGATTTCGGATTTCAGCATTTCGGGAGTTAGAGTGTGGGGAAAGTCATGACTTGGAGGTCTTGAATTGGGAAATCCCGATACGTGAAATTCTGACACAATCTGGACTGTCAGGTCGTGGGAAGCTCAGGGTCGTCGATCTAAGGAGAAGAATTTATAAGTTCGGACTTCGGGAAGGGGAGAAGAGAAAGCATCACAAAATCGTAATTCGCGAAATCCCAACGCGCCCAGAAGTGGACCCCAGGGTTATATTGGAGGTCACATGGTTGAGGCATAAGGGAGGAGCTAAAGATCCATTAGCTCATTTGGGGGTTTCTAGAGTCAAAAGGAGTCAGAGGGACTCACAATAGGAATCACGAAGTCACGAAACCCGAAACACCTTTTTGGGTGAAGGTTGTGGTCACATGGAGTGGATGTCTGCGCCTTGTGCTTGTTTGCGTAGGCGCAAACCCTAGAAGGACCTATGGTTATATGAGTTGAAGATTCCAGCTGGGAATCGAGGAGCCATTTCAGCTCATGGAATAGAAAGATCCAAATACCGGGAGGTCACGCAAAACATGCTGAGGTAGTGGTGTTGCGTCAGGTGGTATTAAAGCTTACAATCATTGTTTTCTGTAAGCAAAGGAGATAGAAGGTAAGTTGTGATTTGAATTCTGCGTGGACAGATTGAAGAAATGTCGCCAAGAAGATTTCAAGAAAGACCAATGCCCGATCCATCCATGGAAAGGGAAATGAGAGAACTTTGTGCTCGATTAAATGTTATGGAGACAACACAGAGGCTAATAGATGATACTGGAGATATCAGTGAGGCTGAAAGAGAAAATGAAGTTGGATCTGAAGAAGAAGTTGTAGTCGAAGATGCTACAAAAGAACATCTATTTGGAGTTGTTGCAAGAATAGGGGCCAGAGCAAAAATGGACATCCTGATGTATGAAGGCAACTTAGACGTTGAAGAGCTACTAGATTGGTTTAGAGCTCTGGATAAATATTTTGACTATGAGGATATCGAAGAAGATAAGAAAGTAAAAAATGTTGTCACTAGACTGAAAGGGTATGAAACACTGTGGTGGGATGAACTGCAGGTTGACATTCGTTTCAAAGGTAAACAACGAATCAAAATCTAGGATAGGATGGTAGCAAAAATGAAGGCCAAGTTTATACCCAGAGATTACCAAATTAATTTATTTCGAAGAATGAAAAATTTGAGACAGAAGGGGATGATAGTGAAGGAATACACTGAGGAGTTTTACAGACTCAAAATTAGAGTTGTTCATCATGAGAGTGATGATGAAAAATTCACTAGATACATGAATGGCCTGAGATATGAGATTCAATATGAAATGAGCATGGTGACAATCATAAATGTGGAAGATGCTTATCAAATTTCTTCAAAGGAAGAAGTAAATTTGGCCCAAAAGAAAGTTCAAAGGGGCAGAGGTAGAAGTCCAAGAAGCGGAAAAGTAATTGTCCAAGACAGAGTACAGAATCCCAAGACTGAAGAAAGGAAACCTCATAACCACCCAGAAAGGGGATGAAGTTCACAGGGAAGACAGTATGTCGATAGGAACACTTTTATGCGAGCAAGAGGAAGAGGAGGTTAAATAAAGTGTTTTGTCTACAGAAAGATCAGACACAAATATTTCGAATGTCCTAATAGAAAAAGAGATGGAAGAGGCGAAGCTCACATTTCATAAGAGCAAAGGTGAAATGTTGAGGCAGAAGATGCAGAAGGTGGAAGATCCTTAATGATGAGGAAAATTTTCTTCAATCCAGAGAAGTAAGTGGAGAATCCAGTCCAAAGGAATAGTTTATTTAGAACTACTTCTAAGACCAAGGATAGGGTATGCAAGGTGATAGTGGACAGTGGAAGCATGGATAATCTAGTATCCACAAAAATGGTGGAAAAGCTGGAATTGGAGACAGTTTCACATCCAAGCCCATACAAGGTTTTGTGGTTGCAAAAGGGACATCAAGTAACAGTCACTAAACAATGTTTAATTGAATTTAAGATAGGGGGATACATAGATGAGATCTTATGTGATGTTATTCCCATGGATGTCTATCATATTTTGTTGGGAAGACTGTGGCAATATGACAGGAATGTTGTTCATGATGGAATAAAGAACACATATACCTGAGAGAAAAATGGTAGGATGCAAATGTTGGTTTTGATTGAAGACAAGAAGGTGAAAGAAGAAGCAAGAAACACTATACTTCTCATGAGTGGGAAGGAAATTCTGGATGAATTCAATAAATAAAAAGACATGCAGTTTGCTATGGTGAGAAAGCCTAGAGTCATGTTGAACAGTACTTCAATAGATGATCTACCTGAGGAAAAAGAACTGCTAGATAATTTCATTGATATAGTGGTAGGCTATTTACCTTGTTCGTTGTCGCCCTTTAGAAGTATAAGCCATCACATTGATCTTATACCGAGGGCGAGTTTACCAAACAAAGCAATGTACAGATTGATGTTGCTGGAGAATGAAGAGGTTAAGAAGCAAGTCCAAGGTTTGATGGTCAAAGGGTTGATCAGAGAAAGCTTGAGTCCATGCGTTGTGCCAACAATGTTAAGTCCAAAGAAGGATGGTGGATGGAAAATGTGTACAGACTCGAGGGCTATAAACAAAATCACCATCAGGTATAGATTTCCTTTACCAAGGATGGATGACTTGATGGATTGCTTAAGTGGAGCAAATTTTTTTTCAAAAATTGATTTGAAAAGTAGATATCATCAGATTAGAATGAGGGAACGTGATGAATGGAAGACAACATTCAAGATGAATGAAGGGTTGTCTGAATGGCTTGTCATGCCTTTTGGTTTAACGAATGTGCCAAGTACTTTCATGAGATTGATGAATGAAGTCTTGAAAGATTTCATTGGAAAGTTTGTAATTGTGTATCTTGATGATATACTGATATTCATTAAGACTGAGGAGGAACAATTGAGACATTTAACTCTAGTGATGAGGAGGTTGCAGCGGGAGAAGTTGTTGATAAATCTGAAGAAGTCATCTTTCATGAAGAAAGAGCTTGTTTATTTGGGGTTCGTGATCTCTTCGAATGAGTTGAATATGGATCTTAAGAAGGTAAAAGAAATCAAATATTGGTCGTCACCAAGGAATATCTTTGAAGTCAGAAGTTTCCATGGATTAGCCAGTTTTTACAGGAAGTTCATCAAAAATTTTAGTGGAATTTTTGCACCAATGATGGACACAGTCAAGAAAAGACATAAATATTTTCATTGGATAGATGAAGCAGAGAAAAGTTTCAAGTTGTTAAAAGAGAAGATAAATGGATAGTCAGTTCTGGTCCTGCCATATTTTAGTAAGACATATCAAGTTAGATGTGACGCAAGTGGATTTACGGTTGGAGCAGTCTTAAGTCAAGACAATAGGCGAGTTGCATACTTCAGTGAGAAGATGAATGAGGTCAAGATGAAATATTCCACATATGATAAAGAGTTTTATGCAATCATACAGGTGCTAAAGAAATGGAGGCACTACTTGGTTCTGAAAGAGTTCGTTTTGTACAACGACAACCATGCTTTACAATTCGTAACTAGATAGGAAAAATTGAACCAGAAACATGCGAAATGGGTTGAATTTATGAAGAACTTTAATTTTGTTATAAATCACATTTCTGGAACTACTAACAAGGTTTTTGATGCATTGAGCAGGAAATTTTTGATTCTGCAGGAGTTTCGAGTGAAGACCTTAGGTTTTGATAGCCTTAAGGACATGTACAAGGATGATTCAAATTTCAAGGATGCTTATGAAGCACCTGAGAATCTTGTTCAGAGAGATAGAAGCCAATGGATTGAATACTTAATCCAGTATGGATTATTATTCAAAGGAAATCAATTGTGTATCCCAAAGAGTTCTATGAGAGAAAACCTTTTAAAGGAAAAACATAGTGGGGGATTGGTTGGACATTTCGGCCATGATAAGACATTCGCACAACTGAACAATTTGTATTATTGGCCAGGGATGAGGACGGATGTAAAGAAGTTTGTAAATAGATGTAGAATTTGCTAGCACGCAAAAGGGAAAATATAGAATATAGGATTGTATCAACCATTTCCAAGACCAGAGAGGCCATGGGATGCGGTAAGCATGGATTTTGTGTTAGGACTACTGAGAAAACAAAGGGGTTGTGATTCCATATTTGTGGTAGTTGATAGATTTTCCAAAATGGAACATTTTATTCCATGTCAAAAAACCAGTGATGCAACACACATCGCAAACCTGTTTTTCAAAGAAGTTGTTTGACTTCATGGTTTACCCAAGAGTATTGTTTCAGACAGGGATACCAAATTCGTTGGTCATTTCTGGAAGACACTATGGAAGAAGTTGGGGACAGAATTATCTTTTAGCTTAGCATATCACCCTTAGACGAATGGATAGATTGAGGTAGTAAATCGAAGTTTAGGGGAGTTGTTGAGAAGTTTAGTAGCTGAACATCACAGTTAGTGGGATCAGATTCTGCCATAAGCGGAATTTGCATATAATGACTCACCTAACCGGAGTACAAGACAAAGAATATTCCATATAATGTATGGAATGCATCCAAGAGGAGTATATGAGTTGAGAGACTTAGAGAAGCATGAGTTCATAAGTGTTGGAGCAAAGGACTTTGCAACAGAGATGCAAGAGCTCCAAATTAAGATCAGAGAGCGGTTGTAGAGTTCCAACCAGGAATACAAGCACAAGGCAGATCAACACAGGAGAGAGATTCAATTTGAAGTGGGATATTTGGTCTTAACACACCTAAGAAAAGAAAGGTTCCCAAGGGGAACATACAATAAGTTGAAAATGAAAAATATAGGACCATGTAAAATTATGAGAAAATTTAAGGCAAATGCTTATGAAATAGAATTTCCAAATGGTGTGGGCATTTCACCCATATTCAACGTAGCATATCTGTAACCTTATGGAGAAGATGAAGTAGGCATAGAATACAATCAAAAGGAAGTCTAGTGGGTCAAACAATTGCCTGTAGGTGAAAAGACGCAAATGGAAAAGATAATTGATTAGAGAATTAGCAAGAAGACCCGAAGGAAGATGTATTTTGAATACTTGGTAAAGTGGAAGGGACACCCGATTGAGGATACCAGTTGGGAAAGAGAAGTGGAGATCCAAAATCATGGGAAGATGGTGCAGGATCTCATGGATAGGAGCCCATCAATTTTGTCATCCAAAGGATTATGATGCAGGAGCATCATAAGCAAGCGCAAAAAGCGGAAGTATAGTTGGATATGCACCAACACAGATTTTGAGAATGTTTTGAATTTGAAAGGATGAAACATTAATGTAATATCTGAAAAGATATTTTTGCTTTTATGGTTTGGATATCGTAACACAGATCTTGAGTGGTTTCTCTCATCTGTTTGTTGGAGGCAATTAATGTAATAAATGTAAAGTAGATATAGGCTTTAATTTGATTAGATAGCTTGAGTAGTAGGAGGGAAAACTCTAGAAATATCCCTCGTATGTATTGTATTGTATCATTATTCTCAATTTGTAAGATATAGAGTTGTAGAGAAAGAGAATAGGAGAGCATAGAAGAACAAAGATTGAATAAGTTGCATAAGAAGATAGTTGATGCTATAGAACCCATGTACATAAGCACCTTAGTTAATATATGAATTCTTTGACTCAATTTCACGTTGTTGTGATGAATATTTTTTGCATATATTGATTGGTATGTTTACAATTTACTTATATGATCTGTTATGCATTTGTTTCAATGTTGTGTGTATGCATGATTTCATGTTGAATGTATGAAGCATGTGAGCATGAGAGTATGATTTTCAATTGTTTCTCTTCATGAGAATTCCTACAAGGAGTGCAGTGAAAGTCCACAAGGAGTGTGTCAACAAGTTCTGAGTCTTACCTCAGAAAATCTCAGGAGAGATATCGTTGTTCTCATAACAGAAGAATTGCAAGTATAGCACAGTTCGATCCAAGGTGTGTGCAGGCTAGTTGAAATCTTAGACTTTTCCAACCCAGTGAGTGGTTGAAGAGTTATTGTCGCAAGGAGTGTGCAGAAACTGGGAAGTTCAGATAATCAGAGATTATCGTGAAGCCACAAGGAGTGTGGGAAGAATTCCATAGAATCCTTGAATTTGCATCAAGAAACAAGCTTAGGAAGGCTAGAGGCTTCGAAGAGTTCAAAGGAAAGACGAGGCTGAATTCATCTCACCAAAACCAATCTTAGAAGGAGGCATCGAGTTATTTGGTCAGGAGTATCGAGAACTTGAACAGACGGTAGAAATCCTGAGAAGGAGAACTATCGATTCGTTGTGGACCGTTAGATCCAGTGGATCAGCAGAGAAGTTAAGGCTGAGTGTATGTCAACACTCATAAGCTCAGGAGGAATAGTCTCCATTATATCTATATCGACGGGAGTCGTTGATCTTGTGATTTTGGATTTCGGCATTTCGGGAGTCGGAGTGTGGGGAAAGTCGTGACTTGGAGGTCTTGAATTGGGAAATCCTAATACGCGAAATTTCGACACAATATGGACCGTCAAATCGTGGGAAGCTCAGGGTCATCGATCTAAGGAGAAGAAGTCGTGAGTTCAAACTTCAGGAAGGGGAGAAGATATTGCATCACAAACTCGTAAGTCATGAAATCCCGACGTGCCCAGAAGTGGACGCCAGGGTTAGATTGGAGGTCACATGGTTGAGGCATAAGGGAGGAGCTAAAGATCCGTTAGCCCATTTCGGGGTTTTGGGAGTCAAAATAAGTAAGAGGGACTCACAATAGGAATCATGAAGTCATGAAACCCAAAACACATTTTCGGGTGAAGGTCGTGGTCACATCGGTTGGTCACGTGGAGTGGAGGTTTGCGCCTTGTGCTTGTTTGTGTAGGCGTAAACCCTAGAAAGACCTGTGGTTATATGAGTTGAAGATTCCATTTGGGAATCGAGGATCCGTTTCATCTCAGGGAATAGAAAGATCAGAAGACCGGGAGATCACGCAGAACCTGTTGAGGTAGGGGTGTTGCGTCAAGTGGTATCATAGCTTACAATCATTGTTTTCTGTAAGAAAGGGAGACATAAGGCAAGTTGTGATTTGAATTCTGCGTGGATAGATTGAAGCAATGCCACAAAGAAGATGCCAAGAAATACCGATGCCCGATACAGCCGTGGAAGGGGAAATGACAGAACTTCGTGCTTGATTAGATGCTATGGAGACAACACAGAGGCGAACAACTGATACTGGACATATCAGTGAGGCTGAAAGAGAAAATGAATTTGGAGCTAAAGAAGAAGTTGTAGTCAAAGATGCTGCATAAGAATGTATATTCAAAGTTGTTGCAAGAATAGGGGCCAGAGAAAAAATGGACATCTCGATGTATGAAGGAAACTTAGACGTTGAAGAGCTACTAGATTGGTTTAGAGCTCTGGATAAATACTTCGACTATGAGGATATCAAAGAAGATAAGAAAGTGAAGCATGATGTCACTAGACTGAAAGGGCATGTAGTACTGTGGTGGGATGAACTACAGGTTGACAGGCATTGCAAAGGTAAACAATGAATCAAAAGATGGGATAGGATGGTAGCAAAAATGAAGGTCAAGTTTATACCCAGAGATTACCAAATTAATCTATTTCAAAGAATGCAAAATTTGAGACAGAAGGGGATGACAATGAAGGAATACATTGAGGAGTTTTACAGAATCAACATTAGAGTTGGTCATCGTGAGATTGATTATGAAAAAGTCGCCAGATACATGAATGGCCTGAGATATGAGATTCAGGATGAAATGAGCATGGTGACAATTAGAAATGTGGAAGATGCTTATCAAATTGCTTCAAAGGAAGAAGTAAAGTTGGCCCGAAAGCAAGGTCAAAGGGGCATAGGTAGAAGTCCAAGCATAGGCAAATTAGTTTCCCAAGACAAAGTACAGAAGCCTAAGGATGAAGAAATGAAACCTTATAACCACCCATAAAGGGGAGGAAGTTCACAGGGAAGACATTATGTCGATAGGAACAATTTTCTATGAGAAAGATGAAGAGGAAGAGGTAGAGGAGGTGAAATAAAGTGTTTTGTCTGTGGAAAGATCAAACACAAATATTTTGAATGTCCTGATAGAAAAAGAGATGGAGGAGCTGAAGCTCACATTTCATAAGCGTAAAGGAAAAATGATGAGGCAGAATATGCAGAAGGTGGAATATCCTTAATGATGAGGAAAATTCTCCTGAAGCCAGAGAAGGAAGTGGAGAATCCAGTCCAAAGGAACAATTTATTTAGAACTGCTTGCAAGACCAAGGATAGGGTATGCAAGGTGATAATGGAAAGTGGAAGCACGGATAATCTAGTATCCACAAAAATGGTGGAAACGCTAGAATTGGAGACATTTTCACATCCAAGCCCATACAAGGTTTCATGGTTGCAAAAGGGACATCAGGTAACAGTCACTAAACAATGTTTAGTTAAATTTAAGATAGGGGGATACAGAGATGAGATCTTATGTGATGTTATTTCCATGGATGTCTGTCATATTTTGTTGCGAAGACCGTGGCAATATCACAGTAATGTTGTTCATGATGGAATAAAGAACACATATACCTTAGAGAAAAATGGTAGGACGCACATGTTGCTTCCGATTGAAGACAAGAAGGTGAAAGAAGAAGCAAGAAACATTGTACTTCTCATGAGTGGAAAGGAACTTCTGGATGAAGTCAAGAAAGAAAAATACATGTAGTTAGTTGTGGTGAGAAATCCTAGAGTCATCTTGACCAGTACTTCAATAGATGATCTATCTGAGGAAATTCAAGAACTACTAGATAATTTCTTTGATATAGTGGTAGACGATTTACCTTGTTCGTTGTCACCCATTAGAATTATAATCCATCACATTGATCTTATACCAGGGGCGAGTTTACCAAACAAAGTAGCGTACAAATTGACGCCGCAGGAGAATGAAGAGGTTAAGAAGAAAGTCCAATATTTGATGGAGAAAAGGTTTATTAGAGAAATATTGAGTCCATGCACTGTGCCAATAGTGTTAAGTCCAAAGAAGGATGGTGGATGGAGAATGTGTACAGACTCGAGGGCTATAAAAAAAATCACCATTAGGTATAGATTTCCTTTACCGGGGATGGATGACTTGATGGATTGCTTGAGTGGAGAATTTTTTTTTCAAAAATTGATTTGAAAAACGGATATCATCATATTAGAATGAGGGAAGGTGATGAATGGAAGACAACACTCAAGACAAATGAAGGGTTGTATGAATGGCTTGTCATGCCATTTGGTTTGACAAATGCGTCAAGTACTTTCATGAGATTAATGAACGAAGTCTTGAAATATTTCACTGGAAAGTTTGTAATTGTGTATCTTGATTATATACTGATCTTCAGTAAGACTAAGGAGGAATAATTGAGACATTTAACTCTAGTGATGAGGAGGTTTCAATAGGAGAAGTTGTTGATAAATCTGAAGAAGTCATCTTTCATGAAGAAAGAGCTTGTTTATTTGGGGTTCGTGATCTCTTCGAATGAGTTGAAGATGGATCCTGAGAAGGTTAAAGAAATCAAATATTGGTCATCGCCAAGGAATATCTTTGAAGTCAGAAGATTCCATGGATTAGCCAGTTTTTACAGGAAGTTCATCGGAAATTTTAGTGGAATTTCTGCACCAATGATGGACACAATCAAGAAAAGACATAAATAATTTCATTGGACAGATGAAGCAGAGAAAAGTTTGAAGTTGTTAAAAGAGAAGATAATTGGACAACCAGTTTTTGTCTTGTCATATTTTAGTAAGACATTTAAAGTGAGATGTGACGCAAGTGGATTTGCAGTTGGAGCAGTCTTAAGTCAAGACAATACGCCAGTTCCATACTTCAGTGAGAAGCTGAATGAGGCCAAGATGAAATATTCCATGTATGATAAAGAGTTTTATGAAATCATATAGGTGCAAAATAAATGGAGGCACTACTTGGTTCCAAAAGAGTTCATTTTGTACATCGACAACCATGCTTTACAATTTGTAACTAGACAGGAAAAATTGAACCAGAAACATTCGAAATCGGTTGAATTTATGCAGAGATTTACTTTTGTTATAAAGCACATTTCTGGAACTGCTAACAAGGTTGTTGATGCATTGAGTGATAAATATTTGATTCTGCACGAGTTTCGAGTGAATACCTTAGGTTTTGATAACCTTAAGGACATGTACAAGGATGATTCAGATTTCAAGGATGCTTATGAAGCATGTGAGAATCCTCTTTTAAGAGACAGAAGCCAATGGATTGAATACTTAATCCATGATGGATTATTATTCAAAGGAAATCAATTGTGTATCCTGAATATTTCTATGAGAGAAAACCTTTTAAAGGAAAAAAATAGTGGGAGATTGGTTGGACATTCCGGCCATGGTAATACATTCATGCAAATGAACAGTTTGTATTATTGGCCAGGGATGAGGACGGATGTAAAGAAGTTTTTAAACAGATGTATAATTTTCCAGCACACAAAGGGGAAAAGACAGAATACATGATTTTATCAACCATTGTCAGTACCAAAGAGGTCGTGGGACGCGGTAAGCATGGATTTTTTGTTCGGACTGTCAAGAACACAGAGGGGTTGTGATTCCATATTTGTGGTAGTCGGTAGATTTTCCAAAATGGCACATTTTATTCCATGTCAGAAAACCAATGATGCGACACACATCACAAACTTATTTTTCAAAGAAGTTGTTCGACTTTATGGTTTACCCAAGAGTATTGTTTCAGAAAGGGATACCAAATTCGTTGGTCATTTATGGAAGACACTATGGAAGAAGATGGGGACAAAATTATCTTTTAGCTCATCATATCACCCTCAGACGGATGGACAGACTGAGGTAGTAAATCGAAGTTTAGGGGAATTTTTGAGGAGTTTAGTAGTTAAACATCACAGTCAATGGGATCAGATTCTGCCACAAGCGAAATTTGCATATAATGACTCACCTAACCGGAGTACATGAAAACGCCCATTGCAGATAATGTATGGAATGCATCTAAGAGGCGTATCTGAGTTGAGATACTTAGAGAAGCATGGGTTCAGAAGTGTTCAAGCAGAGGACTTTGCAGCAAAGATGCAAGAGCTCCATAGTAAGATCAAAGAGCGGTTGTAGAGTTCCAACAAGAAATACAAGCACAGGGTAGATCAACACAAGAGAGAGCTTCAATTTGAAGTGGGATATTTGGTCTTAGAACACCTAAGAAAAGAAATGTTCCTAAGGGGAACGTACAATAAGTTGAAAATGAAAAAGATAGGACCGTGTAAAATTATGAGAAAATTTGAGGCAAATGCTTATGAAATAGAATTGCCAGATGGTGTGGGAATTTCACCCATATTCAACGTAGAAGATCTATATCCTTATAGAGAATATCAAGTAGGAAGAGAATACAATCAAAAGGAATTTTAGTGGGTCAAACAACTGCCTGTAGTTGAAAATCCACAGATGGAAAAGATCATTGATCAGAGAATTAGCAAGAAGACCCAAAGGAAGACATATTTTGAATACTTGGTAAAGTGGAAGGGACACCCAATTGAGGATGCCAGTTGGGAAAGAGAAGTGGAGATCCAGAAACATGGACAGATGGTGCAGGAGCTCATGGATAGGATCCCATCAATTTTTTCAGCCAGAGGAGTATGATGTACTAGGAGCATCTTAAGCAAGCACAAAAAGAGGAAGGACAACTGGATATGCACCAACGCATGTTTTGAGAATGTTTTGAATTTGAAAGGATGAAAGATTAATGTAATATATGAAAAAATATTTTTTCTTTTATGGTTTGGAGATTGTAACGCAGATTTTGAGCGGTTTCTCTCATCTGTTTGTTGGAGGCAATTAATGTAATAAATGTAAAGTAGATATAGGCTTTAATTCGATTAGATAGCTTGAGTAGTAGGAGGGAAAAGTCTAGAAATATCCCTTGTATGTATTGTATTGTATCATTATTCTCACTTTGTAAGATATAGAGATGTAGAGCAAGAGAATAGGAGAGCAGAGAAGAACAAAGATTGTAGAAGTTGTATAAGAAGATAGTTGATTCTATAGAACTCATGTACATAATCACTTGAGTTAATATATGAATTCTTTGACTCAATTTCATGGTGTTGTGATGAATATTGTTTGCATCTATTGAATGGTATGTTTACAATTTACTTATATGCTTTGTTATGCGTTTGTTTCAATTTTGTGTGTATGCATGATTTCATGGTGAATGTATGAAGCCCGCGAGTAGGGGAGTATGAGTTTCAATTGTTTTTCTTCCTAAGAATTCCTGCAAGGAGTGTAGTGAAATTCCTCAAGGAGTGCATCGACAAGTTCTAAGTCTTACCTCAGAAAATCTCAGGAGAGATATTGTTGTTCTCATACCATCAGAAGTGCAAGTATAACACAGAGTCGTGCAATGTGTGTGTAGGCCAGTTGAAGTCTTAGACTTTCCAACCCAGTGAGTGGTTGAAGAGTTACTATTGCAAGGAGTGCGTAGAAACTGGGAAGTTCAGATGATCATAGATTATCGTGAAGTCGCAAGGAGTGCCGGAAGAATTCCATAGAAACCTTGAATTTGCATCAAGAACCAAGCTCAGGAAGGATAGAGGCTTCGAAGAGTTTGAAGGAAATATGAGGCTGAAGTCATCTCGCTGAAACCAAGCTCAAAAGGAGGCATCGGGTTATTTGACCAGGAGTATTGAGAACTTGAACGGATGGTTGAAATTCTGAGAAAGAGAACTACCGATTTGTCGTGGACTGTTAGATCCAGTGGATCAGTGGAGAAGTTAAGGCTAAGTTTCTATCAACACTCATAAGCTCAGGAGGAATATTCGTCGTTATATCTGTATCGACGGGAATCATTGATCTTGTGATTTTGGATTTTGGCATTTCGAAAGTCGGAGTGTGTGGAAAGTCATGACTTGGTGGTCTTGAATTGGGAAATCCCGATACGCGAAATTCTAACACAATCTAGACCGTTAGATCATGGGAAGCTCAGGCTCATCGATCTGAGGAGAAGAAGTCATGAGTTTAGACTTTGGGAAGGGGAGAAGAGATTGCATCCAACACTCGTAAGCCACGAAATCTTGACGCACCTAGAAGTGGACCCCAGGGTTAGATTGGAGGTCACATGGTTGAGACATAAGGGAGGCGCTAAAGATCCGTTATCCCATTTCATGGTTTCAGGAGTCAAAAGGAGTCAGAGGGACTCACAATAGGAATCACGAAGTCGTGAAACCCGAAACACCTTTTTGGGCGAAGTTCATGGTCACATCAGTTGGTCACATGGAGTGGAGGTTTACGCCTTGTGCTTGTTCGCGTAGGCATAAACCCTATAAGGACCTATGGTTATATGAGTTGAAGATTCCAGCTGGGAATTGAGGAGTCGTTTTGGCTCAGGGAATAGAAATATCCAAAGACCGGGAGGTCACACAGAACCTGTTGAGGTAGGGGTGTTGCGTCAGTTCCCATGAAAAGTCTTCGATGACCATGTTCCATTATGGCAGGAGTGTTTTCCACCATAGAAGAGCGCTCCCTTTCAGTTGAAAGACCTCCATGTTGACCTTCATGTTGGAGGTATATTCGTGAAGTGTAAATCACATCACCATATTCTCCAACCATGACTCGGCGGCTGTGCCATCCGGGGCACCAAAGAACTCGGGAAACTTGACCTTAAAGAGTTCTCGGTGAATGCTACCAGTACTGATCAGAGCACACGGTGGACCCTCAGGGGGTGCCATCACCCTGGCCTCATCTCTATCCAAATGGATGATCAGTGCCTCAGACATCCTCTCAAAGGACCTCATCATCCCGACCACATCAACCACAACTATCTATTCCTTCCTGACAACCTGTTTGTCTCCCTGGGCGTTAGACTTCTCAGGTGTGGATGCTACTGGGGGCGTCATGCCTCCTCCCCTAACACATTGTCGGCTTCCTCTGTGACGTCCTCTAACCATTATTACCTGCACGAATACAAATCAATTTAATTAGCGACATCATAATCAATTATCTATTCAACGAAATCCGTAGTGATCCTAAGTCACGGGTCGAACCCGCTCTTATACCATATGTAATGACACTCGTCGTTACGACTACATGCAACGCAAAGCAAGTGAAATTTTTTTTTTCTTTTAAGAAGGGAAGTAACAACGACAAAAATTAATCAACACAACTTGACAATGAACACAACACACACAAATCAGGCAACAAACAACAAAATTACCCAGCATACTAGCACTTCATGTAACCAGATTCAACATGCGAAAATCAATTAGACAAACAAAAATGACTACCCGCCCATCCTACCTTGCAATATTGGGACCTCCAAGACACATAAGCAACGCTCAAGCCTAGGTTCCCATCAATTTTGACCATTTAAGGTCTCAATGTTGGAGATTGTTCTGAGGAACAAGGAGGTGTCTACATCTCGCCTGACACACTAAGTCCAAGTCGACTAAGCTAAAAGAAAATACCAATCAATCCAAACATGACCGCTTCGATGACCAATAGCTAGAACCTTCCCGGTGAGTGAGAGACAACACAATAACGTTACAACAAGTACAACCTTACTTATAAAAACAACATCATCCACAGTAGGAGGCACAATATCCTAAGCTAGGTTTCATATGCACTTATCTATTAATGTGCACAATGACCCAATCATAAGGTAACACGTTGCCATAATGTGACAAAGGTGCTAGTGACCCACGTGCAACAAAATTATTCAAAAACTTCAACCAAACATATACTCCAATGTGCCTGAATTCCACTGGCACCGACTTACATTATTACTAAAGGAGAACGGTTTAAGGTTGTAAATGAAAGGAGAAGTGCTAAAAGTAAGGAACTTTGTATCTACAAAATCTTAGTCTAAATTCTATACACTTTTTCATTATAGCAATTTTTGAGTTAGACCTCCAAATAATTATAAACATTGAGGACCTATTATCCTTATATCAAATAGGAAAAACCAATTTAGTAGGGATACAAATAAATGAGTAACACCAAATGTAGATTAAGTTCATGAAATCAATAACCTCATAAGGAAAGATAAACAAATGATTTCGTCAACTTAAATAAAGTAATTTAATCATTTTTTTTGAAAAAGTGCTCATACACATATTACTAAACTAATACCAATTGAAGAATTCTATATATGGAATAACTAATCTTTTATTTAGCACCCATGCAGTTGAGAAGGAACATAATTTAACTTTTATTATGAAGAATAACAAGTACCCACTTAATATGAAACAAGAGTCTATTCAATAAGTTTTTAACCAGAAGTTCTGTAGGTATTTATTACTCAATTAGTCACGGTAATCCATACATAGATCTTGATTTGTAATACTACATAAACATCACAATTATTATCCAACTTTCACCCTACATTATGTGCATCCACAAATTTACATAGTGAGGCAATCATTAAAGATGTTTTAAATGATAATATTATGAGAGATGGAAAATCCATACAACTATCCTAAAATAATTTTTTTGTGATAGTCATAAATCCAATAAGATATTCTAAATTCTTCCAAAGGTTTTAAGTTCTAAAAATCTCACCGATTTAGACATGGATAGCATTAATCCAAGGTTCTGTGTAATATAAAGGTACAATTTCATCAAAAAATAATTTAAGAAAATACTTGATCATTTGCATTTAATCATGGCCAACAATACTATGTGGTTATCATCACTTAAATGGTCGTTGCTAAACTATTCCATCTCTAGGTGACTTCTACCATTTCATCATTAAACAAAATATGCAAGTGTGAAAAAAAGTGTTGAAAATTTAGTTGAGTATCCTAATAACATTTTATATGCATCATAAGAGGATAACAATAACAATACACTAGCCATATCCTTCTCTTAGTTCAAGGGTTCAAGCCTTAACTATCCTAATCAAGGTAGTATGTAAGGGAGGCTTCCCTCAAGGAGTACAAGTCAAATAAAAATTAGATTTATTATAAAAACTTGCTATCATGCTAAAATTTTGTGGAGAACACGAGAATAACTCACTGAGGTTTTTAATGGAAAAATTATGTCTTTAAAAGAAAACAACAGTTCACAATCTGATCTTGTTCTTCAATTCTATTTATTACACTAGCAGCAAACAACCCAAATGTATTTCTAAGTGCATACTAAAAGAGTAGTGACCATAACTAGACTCAACTAGAAGGCCATGGATTGCTACACCGCTCCTAACTAAAGTTGTTATTCCATATTGTAAGTAATGCAATGCCACAGACATTGTAACTTCAAAATTGTACAAGGGTTGGACAATGACCACTTGGAAAGAATGGTGACTATTGATTCCACAATCTCGTTGAGAAAACCCCACGAGCTTCCATTGAAAGGAAAGTTAGAGTTATATCGCCAAGTTAAGCTCTCCATTATAATTCAAATTCGATAAGCAATTTAATCAATGGTGAAAAATAATAGCCGGAATTAGAAAGGACTTCAAGAGTGAAGGAGTTTAGAGATTCAAAAGGCAACAAGAGACAATAATAACACAATAACCACAGAGTAATGAAGAGGAATTTTTTTTGTACAAGCAAACGAATTGCTAATTAAAAACGAATTGTTGGGCAAATTAAAAACGAATTTGCAAAGAGTAAAAACACAATAATCGCAGAGTAATGAAGAGGAATTTTTGTTGTACAATCAAACGAATTGCTGTGAAAATTAAAAACGAATTTGTAGAGAGTAAAAACAACATTAATCGCATTTACACATTCAAATTCGTCGTTCAAATTAACACAAATTTCTGGGCAAACTAAAAATGAATTTGCAAAGAGTAAAAACAAAATAATCGCAGAGGCTAAGGAGGGAATAAATGCCCACGAGAGAATTCCTTGTTAGGTAGAGAAATGATCCTACACTTATTATCCATGCACATGAAAGAAGGGCATTTGAATCTAAATCTTTAACACCGGAGTGAAAGGAAGTCGATTCGGATCCTCGTCGACTGCTCAGACGCAAACTAATAAATTAAAGGATATAGGAACAGAAGATAAAAACACAAATCTGCATCCAGATCTTCTCCTTGGACAAAAAAAAATGAAAAAACACAATAAAGGAATAAAGAAAACGCAGGCAGGAGATACAAAAGCGCAGGCAAGGTTTTGAGTCTGGGGCTCATTCTAGCCACACACAAATAGACAGTAACTTAGAAATAAAAGATACTATGGATAGCAAGGTTTCTTATAGGATGAATCAAGCGACAAGGAGATTAAGTTGATGACAGAATTCTCAAGGAATCCCTAAGGAGACCTACATTCTTACCAATTTCGAAGGAAAACTATTTCTATCCTATGCAATAGTTCTTCCAATGTGGTTATGTATGTACAAATAATTTTCTTTTTCTTCTGTCATATTACCATTACAAATTATGGTTTTATGAAAAATAATCTATTACAATCACCGTAGAAATACATGTGCAAGGAAATCTCATGGAAATGAAATCGTCATCCGAATACAGTAAAAATAAACAAGTGTAAATTAAATTTTATTACAAGTAACAACTTTAACAAGCGTACCTTTACCGATGACGAAGAGGCAAAAAGGTTCTCCTGTGTGTTCGCGCTGTCCAGATCTTGCTTCCCGACTGATGAGACCTCACCGGTACCTCCCAACCAACACTAGGGGTACTCTTCTTCCCTCTGAGCCCCCTGAGATGCAAAGGGGCCACACACACAATACTAGAGAATGCTAGCTCCTAGCTTGCCTCGCAAGGTCAAGCTACCACTCATTACTCGAGTTGGGTATCCCAACTCCCACAAAAGAAACTTAGTCAAGATAAAATTCGGCAGTGTAACATTACGCAAGCCAGATGTGATCATACATACTCCTCCTCTGCCATCCTTTTTATAGAGTTTTATTAGTCATTAGTTTCCCAAAACCCTCATTAGATTCCTTTTTCATTTAAGTAATTTCGAAAAACCTCTCTCATACACATGTCGCCCGATCCCCTAGTTGCACCAGAAAAACAATTTATTTATTAATTAAATTTTCCTATTTCCCTCACCCACCTAAAAGAGTTCCTAAAAACGCTCCTCAGTGTCCCAATATTCCCTTACAATTCTTAAATGACTTACATCTTACTTAATTCCTAGTTGAGTTCATAAATAGAAAGTTCCAAAGGCTAGATTCCTTACTAAGTTAGACATTCCCCTTTTTTCCTTAAGTTTCCCCTTTTCTTTAAGTTTCCATTTTTTTTAAGTTTCCCTCTTTTTCTTTCAGTTTCCCTTTTTATTTAAGTTTCCCCCTTTTCTTTTTTTAACTAAAAATTAGATTTAGCAAGTGTAGAAAAACAACCATTTACCCTTTTAATAAATTTGATCCTCCAATATAATTTTTACTTTAATAATTAAAGTTTGAATTTCTTTACCCCCTTCTTGTTATATGTCTAATTATTTTTGTTCAGAGGTTCTACATAGACCTAGGTTTTAAATTCACTAGGTTTGGTGATAGTTCTTAAGAGAAATTTTGTTATTAAACTTACTCATCACTTCATTCATTTTAAGGCCGACCAGGTCCTAAGGAGGCATAGTTTTCTAGGCACTAGGTTTATTAATTTACCTTCAGGACACACTACATGCTCCAAGGGTTTCATTCACCTCTTTACGTTTTCTTTTTGTGACATGCCATTCAAGATGGACTATGTGCTCCAAGGGTGGCACTCGCCTCTTAACTAAATTTGGTAGACGTTAAACTCCTGGAGTCAATAATCCATTAGGTGATCTTGTGGGAGACTAAGGGACTCTAAGGAATAAGGATCATGCCTTATTATGTACCCCTTAGAATCATCGTGAGCGATTGTGACAGTCTTCCCTCATGACATAGTGGGTCTTCTTGAACTAGGTAATCGTTAACCTACAGTTTGAGACACGATAGGAGTGCTAGTAGGTTGTGGCAGGGATACTACCACACATCTCCCTCAATGTCTATGTTTGTCGTGTGTGACCCGTTTACTCCAAATGTGAGTCTGGTCAGCAAGCTATCATCATCCTACATCCATCAACGAATCATGTTAGCAATAACAATCAACATCATAACATATAAGAATATGTACATACATCACATCAACAACATTCCAACCCTAACAGTCCACTTCCTGAATCAATCCGAAGTCCACGAAGTTTCATCAATGCCTCGGCATCCTCAACATCCAGAGTCCTGCACACTCAGGAGAGGTTACCCAATCAATAGCACATGTCAATGTAAATATAACAAAAACAACATATCATCAAATCCACAATATCTCATAATCATAATCACAACAACCAATAATATAAAGAATCGGATCACTTGCACACAAGTGTCCTCAAAGAATAAGTTCGCTCAGTGCACGCAAGAGAGGGATGTTACAACACCCTCGAAGCACACACATTTGGGTATCTAAAAACCTCTTTGACACTGGTGATATATGTTATCACTCCGTAAATCTATTTTGGCTGATAAATAGATGATGAAGGTAACTTTTTCAACCAACTTTGAGACCCAAAACTAGCCTTTCGAATCTAGAGAGGGCTCTCTCACAAATGGCGCGGTCTCCATGCAGGATATGGCTTTGAAAACTATGGCTAGATTTAACACTGATGATAAAATGTTTCTGGTTATATTGGCGCAGAAAAGTAAAACTCGGGCTATAGAGTCGGTTTGAGGAAAAGATGGAACAAATGACTCAATGACTGGATTTGAGAGGAAAAGGCTAGGCAAGAAAAAACCTTCAGTGTAAACCATAAAGTGTGGCATGAGAAAAAACACAGGAAGAAACTCAAGAGCATTGTTGTGGATGAATTCAAAGTTAGCTTGAGAGGAAAGAAAAATTTCTAAGTGGCACGAACAAGGGGAGAAGTACAGTGAATCCACAGGTTCGAAAATTCGTTCTCAAATAGACAATATGAGATATGAAATAAGAGATTAACAGGAAACACATACGCAGAGATTGAAACACAATACATCTGACTATCAAAACTAGAATCTTTTCATCAAATCACAGGACCTTTTCATTAAATTTCAGTCAAAACTCAGACTACATACAATAGCATTTGTTTCTCAAAATTGCCAACCAACCTGGCTTACATCGAAAATATGAAATATATAAGCGAGGGTGCCGCTTGGGCTGCCCTTCTTTCTAACTGCTAAACCTAGACTAGGAAAAACCGCGCCACATGTGCCAGAAACTCTTTGCATGGAACTATCTAAAAAAATGTAACAATCATGTATGTCTACTAACAACCACCTTCAGGTTCGCCACGAGGTATGATCGTCGATCAGGATCCGACGTAGGAAAAATGTGTCGTTGTATCTCTTGATCGGGCATCCCAGCAAATAGGTGTCTGTCCAAAACTTGTTGTCTACAATGTTGGTTTCACCTTTCGTTATGTGCCTATTAGCTGGAGAGCCGTGCGCAACAAACAATTGTTTGATTCTCATGACCGTTATCAAAATACTGAGATGCTTCAGAGGACGCATATCACTCAAAACTGTTGTGAAGAAAAATGTTGCCCGTTAAGCTTTCTCTCCTTGTGCGCTGGCAAGAGCCACACAAACTCCCTGGTTGGATTCCCCATACTCTCTAAGATGCTCCATGTGCTTTTCCTCTGCAAGCCCTTGTTCCTCTCACAGCTGGATAATAACGTTATGAGCCTCTTTAATCTTCCTTTTCAACCACGCCACACTCCCTTCGCGACTCTATGGAGCTGATGCCTCCGTGGTTTTTTTTGCTAACTGTCGTTTTAATTCCCTGTTCTCCTAATAAAGCTCAGCAATAGCTATCTTTTCTTGTTTCAGATATTGAGATGGTGTTTCCTCATTTGTTCCTATGTCTTCTGCATTCCTTTTTCTGATCCTGCAATCTCGGCTCGATTTCTCGACAAGCTCTAGCCGGGTGACACACCTGAGTCGTCCTTCAGCTACTGGTCCAATGTGCATTCCTTCTGTAATTCGAACCTTCGTGATCTATTCATTCTTTATCGGCCTGTCCCTCCTCCGAAGCAACTACTGTTTGGAGGAGGAAGCTCCTGCCATCTCCCTCTTCTATATGAATTTCTCTATTTCAGTTGTCCCACGTCTTAAACTGGTCTCTTCTGTAGGTGAAAGAATAGTTTCCTCTACATCTTTGGGAATAGTCGTTGCGGGTGTGAAATAAACCCAATCTCTTTGAGGTTCGGACCTCGCAGTTCTACTGCTCCACACACCCTTTCCTATACTCTGAGAAACCATCATGGCGTGACCACGGTGTACTCTACGCACAATGTTTGAATGAACGTATCGGGGAGCAATTATGAAACAATTGGATTAGCGAAGGGAAACTGTAGAAAAACAACTTAAACCAGGTGCTACGACTGGAGAGCACACTGAGCATCTGAGATTTATATAGAATTGGTTGAGTGAAGAAAACATGCTGGAAATCAATGAATTTATGGTGACAAGATGTTTCAAGTCAGCCTTCTGGTTGCTCATGGAAAATCTCGGCGTGTGGAGTGCAGGTGATACGACTTGTTGTGCTTGTATACTACGAACGCTGCAATTCTTCATTCCTTCGGCCCTCATGATGAACTGATAATAACTATGACACTTATCGATGCGACCTTATATTAACCATTTGACTCGACAGGGGTACGTAGAACTGGATTTTTAGCGGGATTCGACCTTTTGGGAAAAGACATGCCCGTACCATGTATACAGTTTCTGACTCTGACACCCTTTCCCATTTTCAAGGGCCAACTGACCATTTGTTGACTTCACCCTCACGATGTTACGTACCTGATTTCACATGTTTGGGCGCATGGATCATGACGTGACTCAAAATCGACTCTAAATGGAAAGAAAAGTGGCGGCGCTAACAATATATATGATTTCTCTTTGAGATTTTTTTCTCCCAATGTAGGTTGAGAGTTACAATTAAAATTCCTTAACCCCTTGACTAACCCCATGCATACCCTCCTATGCATATTTAGTTCAATAGATTATGGTTGTATTTACCACACCCTAAAAAACGTGGATATGTTCAAGTGAAATTATCTTCTTTGTGACCTCAACTTCTCCTTCAATTATTCTTCAAAAACTATGAAAATTATTTTTATCTCAACTCCACCTTGTTAGCTACTTGGCCATCATGCAGAACTCACGTGGAGCTACCAGATAAAATCCTTTAATATAATAACACCCCTCTACCCTAACATTTGCATCCATTATAAATACTAATTCTACTAATGTTTTCTATTGTTGATATGGGTGAATTGTAAGAACAACCATGGCCACTTGTAGGAGAATAAGTGGCAAAGGTCCAGTCATTGAGATTACTTTAGACAATGAGATTACTTCAGACAAGGAGGAAGAGGAAATAGGAAACAGTTCCCCAGGGCCCATCCATGATTACACCCTTTGCACTGTGGATAAAGGTGTATCATAACCGTGGGGAGAAATCTGCTAGATGTTACAACTCGATTCCTACCCTGAATTACCAGATAATGATAAATATTTGGGTGTCAAGGTGTTTCGCATGCATTGTTTTTTGAATGGATGACATTGAATACCATGTTGGAAAGACTTTTTTAAAATGAATTTTGTCATAAATATATAGGTTATTCCAAAAATAATAAATAAATATGTTAATGTTTATTTGAAGTAAATGATTATAATTTTAATATAATAATTAATTATATATAATATTTGTTAGAATTAGTAATTAAAGTGTACTTGTACTTGCTTGACACTAGTAGATTTTGATGCTACCACTATAATTTTCAAGCACACTTAGGTGAGGTATACATGGTTAATAAAGGTTTGAACCAACTACTTAATAAAAAATGTCTTAACAACCAAGCGATCTACACCCCCAAAGAGTTTAGTTATATATTTTAATATAAATTTAAAATATAATATTTTTAATAAATTAAAATATTATAAAAAATAAAATTTATTAATATTAAATATATATATATATATATATATATATATATATATATATATATATATATATATCAATCATAACATCATCTTAATATAAATATTTTAAGTGATAAAAAAATATCTTAATTATCAACACTAATATATGAGGGTGGGGACGGGGGCAGGGAATATAGAGTAAAACATATTATGTTTTACTCTATATTCACCCCACCCGCACCCCGTCATCTTAATATAAATATTTTAAGTGATAAAAAAATATCTTAATTATCAACACTAATATATGAGGGTGGGGATGGGGGCAGGGAATATAGAGTAAAACATATTATGTTTTACTCTATATTCACCCGCACCCCGCCCTCATATATGATATAAATATTTTTAGGGATGAAAAAATTATATCATAATTTTAGTTTAATATTTATAAATGCTTGATAAATTATGAAAATGAACCTGCCACTATTTTTCACTCAACTTTAAGTGAGTATTAGGGTTCAACAAAATATCGTTATAGATGTTTTATGAACTATTAAAATGAATGATTTTTCACTCAAATTAGTATTAAGGGTTCAACAAAAGATTATTTGAGTTAAGTTTCTCAATAATATATAATGAGTGGTTATACTAAGAAACAATATAAAGTTGTGTAACAAGTTTCGCCTTTAGAGTTTCTTTAAACATGAATTGAGGATTAAGTAAGATCTTTATTTTTTTTTCACAAGGGAAAAATATCTTATATTAGAGATATAAAGTAAAACTTTACAAAAAAAACTTCTCCGATAAAAGTTTTCTTTCGATCGTTTTAACATGTCCCACTTTCCTTTAGAATATTGTCTTCCATATATACTTGTTACAAACACGGGAATCAAAATTATTCCATAATTATTACAATTTTTATCAATAGTTTAACTTATAGTAAAAACTGGACTTAGTAATCAACCATTTGTTCAAAATTTCTAGCTTGATCTCCCATTCCTTTTGCAGAAAATAAAATTCCTTCCTCCATAAGCAAGGTTGGTTTTGATAGTTGATCTAATTCCTTATTGAACTCTCTAAAATGTGTTGTATTTTTAAGTTCTAGAAACTTCCACACAACTAATGAATTATGGTCATCCAAGGCTGTAAAGAAATCACCTGCAAATTGTTTTTATAAGAAAATCAGTCAACAATTACTTTGGAATCTCCAATGACCTGAAGACATGTAACCTGTTTATGAAGAGAAAAAAACAAAAGACTCCACAAGGCCATGATTTCTCCTCTAGTGTTAGTTCCATTCCCACAGTTCATTTTTATACCAAAGATACCCCCCTCTGTACATTTTAGGTCTGCTCCCACACCACATTTTTCTCCTCTATTTTGTGAAGCTCCATCAAAGAAACCAACTGCTATATTTGTTCATATAATACGGGGGAGAACTACTCTTTGTGAATGGATGGTAACAGTTTTGTTAAATTCACTCATATCAAGTAAAACCCTATTTATTAACTTATGAATATATATTGGTTGATTCTAAAAAATAATATGATTTCTCTATCTCCAAATTTCCCAGCATATATAACATGGTAATTCCGACCACTTGTCCTCTTTCTTCATCCAAGTTTGAAAATTTTCACTGAGCTCTCCACCATCCCACTTTTTTTGTGACTTAATAAAATTTAAAAGAAATTTCCAAACTTGTGTTGGCCGAAGAGGATCCTTTCTACCTTTTTTCTTACGAACATCAATCCAACCAGAGGAATTGATAGGCTCAGCAGCCTTCTCCACCAAAGCTAGATGGTCTAAGGAATTTCCAGAATCTTGAGCTGCGGAAGTAAGGGTGCTTCCTTATCACTGTCTAAATTATCCAATTCATGAGGACGTTTATGAGTCCCTGAGAGTGGGGTTGTGGCCATGATCATGTCATTTGATTAATCCTTTTCAAGGGGAGTGTGCAAAGGATGAACTACAGGATTCTGAGTCAAAAAAGTTTAAGCTTAAGAATGTTGTGTTGATGCCAAAGGCTAGTGTTTTGGGCCTGTGGCTAGCTGCTACGCATTTTTTGGAGACTACGATGGTGTTGTAGAAGGAAGAGGAGATGGGGTGTATTTTTTATGCTACTTGTTGTCATATGAAGAGTTCGAGAAACTTTTACGATTTTTAGGGTCTTTCCAACCATTATCCCTTTTCTGTGATCTAGGAGATGAGAATAGGTTTGGGGGATAAAGGACAAGTTGCCTGAAGGTGCCTTATTTGCTGAAAGGAGCGACACATGAAGGTAACGTTCTCATAATCGACTAGCTATGTGTAAGGATCCTCCTCAGTCTAATCTATAAGAATCATATTTGGTATCCCTTGACTGACGTCTATTTCAATGCATATGCAGGCGAAGGTGACGAAGCCTTTCCTTATCCAATCTTTGTCAATATTGATAAACCTACCCAACACATTTCCTAGGGTAGGTAAAAAAGATGGAGTATAAAAATGCAAAGGTAAATTAGGGAGTCTTACCCAGACCGGTGTAGTCATAATAGTCATAGCCAGCGGGTTGAAATCAAGGAACCATCTCTGCATGGAAATACTAGATCTCCCCCATAACCATGGACCTTTCTCCAACATGCATTGGCAGTCTGCCTCTATGAAAAATTTAACAATGAAGAACCCTTTGGAGAAAAAGAACAACTCATGAACTGACGACCAGGTCTTATTAACCCATTCTCTTAGTGCAGAATTTGAGGGCCATAGTCCATTGAAACGAAAGATGAGGGATTTTTTATGGTAGATAAATGTAGATCCATAGACATGTGGATATTCTACCTCTACTATTGGAGGTTCCACGGAATACTCCACAATGAAGGCAGAGCTAAAAATCTCCTTTGCTCCAGAATTTTCAGCCTTGGACCTCGAAGGAGCGAAAATCCCTATTTTCACAACATGCTTGTAAGATCTTGGTTGAGTGGAGGATGGATCTCCTCCCCGCAAACAATAAATGAGAGAGATGGTTGCATTATTTAGATTCCCATAACCCCGCAACAGAGAACTATCCACAATTTTTCATCCTTCAAAGATGATTCATTGAAAGTGAGGCAAAATACCTATCGCCTAGTGTATCTGGGCCTTGATCTCAAAAGCAGAGTCTAAATCATGAGCGTGCAAGCAGAGAGAAGAACCGATGATGGTATTTAAAAAAATGGGAAATATTGTAGCAGTCTCAGAACAAGATACGACACGATGAGGGAAGGCTCTTCGTTCCAAAATATGGCAATGTCGGTTGTTGGTGGGTTTCTTTCGATTCCTGCGAACCATCGATTTTTCCTAAACTTTCCCTCACTGCGGAAACCCTAGCTTGATTTTTGTTTCTTTCTTCAATACTGCACTAGTACTAATAGGTGAAGACTGCTTAGGTGGCAACGACAGTTTCCAACCTCTCTATGTCAATGAAGTTGGGCTTTATGTGGGTGGTGCAAGGCTATGACTCCTGGAACTGTCACTACGAGAAGTGAAAGATGAACTGAAGGATCTCAACCGAAACTGACAGCAAGAGCGCGAACCCAAAGTAGAAGAAGATCCTAAGTATGATGGTGAACTAGACATTGACCCTGGCAGGCTCTCCCTCTGTGGCCTCCCATATCTCGCCATGTTGTTCCTATACCTTCATTTTCATAAAGAAATTAAAATATAAATATATAAGATTACTTACAAGAGGTGTTATGTAAAAATAAAATTAGAAGAGATAACTCTTGGTATGATAACAAGTGTAAAATTTTGAGGAAATCCATTATGATGCTTCTAACGAATCCTTAAAGTCCAAAAGTTAAATACATTAAAAGGAAAAAAGAAACGACATAAATAGAAACTAAGAGAATATTTTGCACCTATCAAAGCTAGATCCTGACAAATTCTTGAGGAAAATTCTCACTCTTAAAACCAAATAAAATAATATGATTCCCTTCAGGGACTAGAATAAATACCTTAAAAATATTTACGAATCCCGTAATGTCATGGACAACATTCCAAATATTTATACAGAGGTTGAATTTTTTTCTATAGAAGACATAATTCTCGGTGTTAAGCGACTCACAAAAGGGAAAGCTAAGGACATCAAAGGCTACCAAGCTAAAATATTAAAAATTGGAAGGCCTATTCTCATCCCTCACATACACAGGATCTTCAATTTAGTAGTTAAATGGGACTTCCCTAAATCCAAGCCTATTTTTAAAAGTGGGGATAAAAGAAATCCCTCTAATTATAGGACCATTATGATTAGCCTCATTTTAGCCAGGCTATATAGAAGTATTGTGGAAAACAATATTAGCATATGGCTATAAATCCATGTAAATAGAGCTAAAGGCTAAGCCAAATTTCGAGGCTATCATTCAACTATGACCACAATCTTACACTTAGGATCATTACAAAGGAGTGCCACAATAATAAAAACAATCTCATTTGTTATTTTTTTGACTTTAGAAAATATTTTGACACAGTTCCTCAAACTAACCTTTGGAATAGGTTAGAAGAGATAAAATTTCTTTCGAGTTGAGTGTTGTTGTGGTAAGGTTGTATGAAAACATTATTTCCAAGTTTAAGAACACTAAGGGTTGGTTGGAAGAAATTAACTATAATATAGGAGTCAAGTAAGATTGTCCCATGTCCCTACCTTTTTTGGCATATATATTGACAAGTTAGAACATTGGTTGGAAGATGCAAGTTGTGTCGACCTCACTCTTGTGGGTATAGTCATCGTTCTTCTTCTTTACACCCATAATATTGTTATGACAAGGAGTACCTATGACCTCGATAAGAAACTAAGAATCCTCAAGGAATTATTCTATAGTATGGATATGACTATGAACATTGACAAAATGAATATCATGATAGTTAAATCGAAAAAGATAACATGAATGAAATTTAAAAATTTCACCAATTAAAAAATGAAATTTAAAAAAATTGAAAATTGTTTTTAATTTTGAAAAAAAATAATAAAAACATTGAAAAACTTTATAGCATAAAATCAAATTAATGTAAAATCAAAGAGATTTTTCTTAAAGACAAATAAAAGGTATACTCCTTGCTTTGGGAAGGACTAAGTGTAAATAAATAACTATCGACAAAATGAAAGGGGATTATAATTTGATTAGTGGTTTTAGTTCTTCTTAATAAGACAAAGGATGTATCAGAAAGTAAAACTTAGTTTGATAATTCTACACCTTACTAACTTTATTAATACTCCCCAACCCACCGCATGTGTATATCAACTTCATCGTTTCACTTTCGGGCGACTCTTTGTAAGTTGTTTATCACAAAATTTATATATTTTATGCATTTACATATAGTTCATGCTAGTTAAAAGCGTCAATTTATTTTTCAAGTTAAAAACTCATATTAAGTTTGGGAGAATGAGATCCATTCTAAAACAAAGTTTATATAGTGGATATCCTTGCCATAATATGGGTGTTTACCTTTTCCTTTATATAGCTTAAGTTAGACATAGCCCTAATTAAACTCAAGTCAACTCTCAAGTTTAATAGCTAAAGTAAATTGATGTATCATGATAGTATTGTTTAACTCGGTAAGGTTTATTAAAGAACCTTGTTGTGGTTGCAACGACCCCTTACTATTTCAGACTCCAATCCTCTTTCAAGGCTAAAATGATATAGGGCCCATCCTATTTTGTTTTAAATTTCTCACTTCTACATTTCGTATTTTCATTTCATTTTTTTGACATCTTTTCTCTTTCCTTGACTCTTTTGTTATGATCTAGCCAACCCATTTATTTCCTCACTAGGTTTTCAAGATCTATAACATCCTACTCTTGCACACACTTGATGTGACTTATTTGAGGACACTTGCGTGCAAGTGATCTGGTTCATTGTATTATTGACTGTTTCACTTATGGATTATGATGATGTTGTGGATATGATGATATGTTATTTGATTATATATGTGTCGGCAAGTGTTATTGGTTGGTTTCTCCTGAGTGTGCAGGACTCTTGAAAGATTGAGGATGCCAATGGCAGAGATGGACCTCCTCGGACTCCGGATCGAGTCAGGGAATGGACTGTTTATGGTTTGAGTATTTATGTTATTGCATATGTGAATATGACTGGTATATTACAATATTTTTTATGGATCGCTGACATGTTTAATTGATGGATGTGGGCTGAGGATAACTTGCTAAATAGACTCACAATTGGAGTAAAGGGGTCATGCACAACAACCAGAGATATTGAGGGAGAGGTGTGGTAGAGGCCTTGCCACAACCTACTAGCACCCTCGTCATGGCTCGAACTGTAGGTTAATGATTACCTAGTTCTTGAGATCCACGATGTCGTGAGAGCAGACTGAGCTAGTCTCTCACGAAGATTCTAAGGGGCGTGCAATAAGGCAGGGTCCTTATTCCTTGGAGGCCCTTAGTCTCCCAGAAGGTTGCCTAATGGAGTATTGACTCCAAGGGCGGACGTCTACCAAAATCCGTCAAAAGGTGAGTGGCACCCTTGGAGCACATCGTGAGTCTTGAAGGGCACGTTGCATAAATGAAACATGAACGAAGGTGAGTGGCACCCTTAGAGCACGTAGTGCATCTTGAAGGGCACTTCACAGTTTTAACACTGGTGAGTCAATGAACCTAGGTACCTAGAAAACAATATCTCATTTTGACTTGGTCAGCCTTAAAATAAATGTTGTATGAGTAAAGTTTAATAATTATAAAATTTTCCTTAAAAACAATTTTTGCTAAGCCTAGTTGAATTCAGAGAGGTCTAATTGAGGTTTAAGGACTAAAACTAATTAATCAATTAATAAAGGAGGGATGAAGAAAAATCAATTCAAAATTTAAAGGAGACGGAATTTATCAAAAATTTAATTTTTGGTTATGTGCAAAACTTTCTAAGAACTTAGACAAAAAGGGAAAAATTCAATGAAAAACGAATGTGGAACATAGAAGGGAATCTAGTCTAGAGAACTTTCCAATTTAGAACTCAACTAAGCTTTAAGAAAGGTGTCAATCATTAAGGGAATGTGAGGGAATAAAGGGACATCAAGGAGCATTTTTAGGAACTGTTTTAAATGGGTGAGGGAAATTGAAAAATTAATTTAATTAATTAAATGAAATTATGGTGCAACTAAGGGATCGGGTGGCAAGTGTATGGGGGAGAAATTTTCCTAATTGATTTTTAATAAAACAAATTTAATGTGAAAATGGAAGTGTCGCTAAGAAGAACTCTATAAAAAGGTATCGGTGAAGTCTCAACGGTTATCAAGTAGGAATTGAACGGAACACAAGCGCGAGACAATAACTTTGGATTCTTCACCTTCAGTTACAGTATCCATGTGTAAAAGTTGTTGTTGTAATTTAGTTAAATGTTTTGTATGTGGAATTATATGTTTATGGACTTGAAATGGTTTTATGATATAGTTGAGAAATCTTGCTTGATGTGGTTAGTTAAATGTTTTTAAATGGATTTCCCCTCTCGATTTGAATTTCAACCGTTGTCTCCTTCCACAACCCTTGCTCTGAGTGTAAATATGAATCCACGATTAATTCTTGTTTTCGTCCGGACGAACCCCTTATTTAAATTTAAACGTTTGTATCTATGACTGTAACTCTACTCTTTTGCGTTGATTAAGGGGCGTGGCTATGTGCCTGACATTTTCGTTTTTATTTATTACACAGCAAAGGTAAGACGCGATTTGAGCCTTCCTGCCTATGAGGATGGGTCGCGCGTGTGTGCTGAAGGAGACTGTTTTCCCTCTGTGCACTGAAGGTTTCCCATCAACATTTTGGGTGGTCGCTTAACACAACAAAATCTGTCATTTTTGCCCAGCGAACTGGCATCCACCTTCTCTGTGTTTCCATAAGTGGGACGTTTTTACCTTGGATTCACCTCTGCTCTTGATTGCTTTCAGATTTTCAGATTGATTTATTTTTTTGTGGTTTATTTACTCCGATGCTTAATCTCTGAATCTGATTCTACCCTCTGATTTCTTAGCTGTGTGCCCAACGATTTTCCTTCCTTTCGAATCTCTCAAATGGTTGGAATGAAATGAAATAAGAAACCTCCCAACACACAATTTTGGTATTGGAGTATGCAAATGCAAGGATGACAGTCATGTCTCAAATGGAGTCAAATTTCATCAGAATATTAAGTGGTGGCGGGGTATCGCAGGGAATGGTTGATTAGAATATTCATTTTATGTTTGAGGTGAGGTTGGGCATATAATGAATTTAGTTTTAAAGAATTGAAGTGAGGACAATATTGAGTTTGGTTTTAATATCCATTTTGTATGTATTTGGTAAGTAACAACTCCCAATACCATTTGGGAAGAGACTTGATATTATTAATTAATTGAGAAATAATGCTCAAGTTTCCCATGTAGTTTATTTTATTGGAAATATAAGTTTCCCATGTAGTTTATTTTATTGGAAATATGTATATATATAGTGATGGATGGAAGACATTGAGTACCATCTACTAATAAAAAAAGTGTTAGAAAATTTTTCATTACTTTTGTGTTATAGTAAATAATTTGAAAATAATAAATAAATAATTTAATGTTTTTTTAGTAAACACTATTTTAATATAATAATTAATTTTTAATATAAAAATATGTATTATTTTTATAAATTAAAATATTAAAAAATTATTAATATAATCATAACATATAATTCGACTTTTGAGTGGGTCTAATGGTTAAGAGCACGTTTTTCCTCCTTCAAGATCACATGTTCAAATAAAAAGGGGTAGGGTATGTATATTTATGTAGATTGTAGAATTTAGTAGTCAAATACCTCAGTGGAAGGGGTCCCTTGTCCCACAAACAAGAGTATAAAAAACATTTCTAGGGATTACTTGGGAAACTATTCATTAACAAGAACTAAGAAGAATTGATCTCCTCTTTACTTGTATTATATTTAATAAGGTGATTATATATATATAATAATAAAAATAAAATAATATATATTTGCATATGACAATAACAATTTGGAGAAAGTGCCTTCATACAAATATTATTCACCACAATCTCAATTGGAATTATACTATTGAAAAATGGATAAATGGAGGGTGGAAATCTTATTGTGGGCTTGAAAACAATTGTAAATTAACAGATCTTTGGATATGAGATTAGAAAAAACTCTTATTTAAGAGTCTTGTTACTCCTATTATTCTATATGGATGTGATATTTCGGGATGTAGTATCTCTAGAATCATGAAGAAAGATAGAGCAGATTCAAAATAATTTATATCCTATCCTATCGTTTCCTCCTCACATAAGCAAGCCTTTCCCCCATTGAGAGCATGCATATGACCATATACCTATTGTATAAGAACAAGTTAAACAACATGGAAGATGGGAGACCTCCTAAAATTTATTCAAACTTTGACCAAAACCACCTTCAGCTCAGGGAACAGTAGCATAAGGATGCCCAGTGTTACCTAAAGCGTTGTGGAATGAAGGAAGAGATCATATTGCAGAATAAGAATAATATTAAAAATATTATTACATCAAAATTTAAGGAGAAAATGTGTTGGGATAAAGAGTTAGAGGGAAAATTAAAATCAAGATATTATGAGGAGGTAATCAACCCTAATCTAGAAGATCAAAAATATCTATGTGTTTTGACAAGTGTAAAGAAAAAAATAAACATTGCTAAAATAAGAACACATTCTCATGAGCTTCATAGTGATATTGGGCATTGGACAATTCCCAAAACAGTGGGATGAAAAAGTCTGTAACCTTTGTGACACTAAAAGGGTTGAAAATGAAAAACACTTTAACTTAGAATGTCTAGCATATACCCATATTAGAACTCAATTTCGAAATATTTCTCACACTACCAACCTTCCTAACTGTTGGACTACGATTTCCATTATACCAAAACCAACAGGAGTTAGTCCTCGCCACAATCATCGGGGATCTAGGATCCACAAGAGGGGGTTAACCCATGTCAAGAAACTTGCAGGAAGCACTAAACCCAATGTCCAATAGTCTACCCCCAATGCGTGTCGGGAAAGTTTCTAACTCGAGACATGTCGCTCTGATACCATTTCTTGGAATATGATTTCCATTAGACCAAAAAATGTAGGAATTAGTCTCTGCCACAATCGTCGGAGTTAGGATCCATGAGAGGGGGTTGACCAATGTCGCGAAACTCGCAGGAAGAGCTGAACCTAATTTCCATCACTAACATTTTAACTCAACAAAACTATTATGATATTGAAACACTTCTCTTAATGCTTTTAGAGTATAGAAATACAATTCTAAAGAATTCCAGGTAACCCCTTACCCTCTTAAGGAATGATAGATCAATTCAGTCTCAATGGACTTTCATCATCATCATCATCGTCATTGTCACCATCATAGTTAATATAATAAAGGAATAAAAATAAACAAATATATTATAAAGTGGTTAATTTTTATCAAATTTTAAATTGAATATAAAAATTGGAAAAATATATAAGATGTCATCAAAATATAAAAAATATACATAATTTGTTAAATTGTTTTCATAAAAATATTAAAATCAAAATAAATAGGATTGGTCTCATCAAAATGAAAATATCATATGGCTAGTGACAATATTTTTTGCTCCAATAAACAAAATTCAACAATAAGAAATAAGAATAACATGTGAAAGTTGTCACATAACACTTTTAATTTTTTTATATTACATGTTCTTAATTTTTTTATGTTTAAAAAATAAAGTTACACTACAAGGATTATGTCCTGTAATGTCCCCCATCCCAATAGAGGAACATTAAGGTGTAGAATACTCATAAATTGAAATTTCACAGCTAACTATTTGATTTCCTCTAGCTTCCAACTACGAATTACAACCAGATTTAGCTATTGTTTGTTACCATTAATTAGATGCATCTACAACATGATAAAATAGACATGAAATGCAACTAATAAACCAACATAGCAACATATAAATTATTCTCAAATACGCAGAGTTAATGCACAACAATTTAACTCATAAATACAAGACAAAAAACAGATAAAACACTTATCTTTCAAATTAGTTGTGCAACCAGTTGCTTGGGATAGACATTTCACCCAACCATAGACCTATTGTTTCAAATATCAACAACAAGTCACCCTTGAGTTGAGGCTAGTAATTCACAAAAAAGGGTGGTCTCTCACTATCCACTCACAACTCATAAATTCCACAACCCACTGATATTCTCCTACAACTATCTCAATTTTCCACTAGCTCTCTTCCTCCTGACCTACCCAACCCAAGGAATTTACCCCTTCATTGATATGAGTTTCTTGGGTGTCCCATTCATTTATCAGGGTCTCTCTGGCATAGGTAACCAAGAATATCTTATCTGATAACTCAAGGGAACTCACTGCTAGGAAAACTACCACAAAAAACAATAACAAACACTTGTTCTTACAATGCAACTCACACAAGAGTTCACTCTTTAGGCCTGACAACCTGGATCTTCAGTATTTAGCTCCAAAAATCTCCATAAATTCTCCATCATTCTCTAGAATTATCCCTCCATGGATGTTCTAGCTCTGAGCTCTCTTTCTTGCCCCCTACCTGCTCGTCATGCATAAAAACTGATTGCCTAAAATTGTTGTAGCTATCCATACAAATTTCCGCTCATTTTGTTTGCTTGCTTGATTCACACACTTCCCAAAACTGATTGTACTTAGAACCCATGCTTCCAATAAATATGGAATGTGACTTCTCACACCCACCCTCTTACATTCATTCAATGATTGGCTTTGGGGACACTAAATAAAAAACTAGAGTTTAATACATAGTCATAATAAAATTTAGGAATGTGGATGAAATTAATAGACATGGGTATTTCCCCCTTGGAACCCTCTCTTAGAAATTCTTCTATACCCTCCCCTCTCTTCTGGATTAATTCATCCCCAATCTTTGTCCATGTCCCATTAATAGTTGACATCACATTTTATTATTAAAACATAGAAATAGAATTCGCATACTACATCACTTTGGCCATAGACACACATTATATCTACATTAACCATTAATTAAACTAGGGATTATAGTGGGGATGTTACATTCCCCCTCCCCTACATTTTTGCGTCATCCTTGGTGCACACTGTTCCGATATACATATATGCAAATTTACATAGCAATACTTAGAAAATAAAAATTCTTCACTTTCACAACTCTGATAGAAGTTCCAACCATAATCTCTTGTTCCTCTCAACTCGCTGACCCAAGGAATGCACCATTCACTTATTAGGGACAACCCAAGGAATGTACCATTCATTTATCAATATTAACCCAAGGAATGAGCCACTCTTTTATCAAGTTCCCTAGCGCAATTGACTAGGACTCTTAGATGTGGTTATAGAACACTAGCTATTCGAAATGGAGTATTGCATTTGTTTTCTTAAAAATTGAAAAACCTTGTGGGTATTCTTCCTACATGTTTTCTTCATGCTCCCATGTAGCATCTTTAGGACCATAGCAGGTCCATTCAACCTTTACCATCCCTATGGATTTGTTCCTGAGGACTTTGACTTTCTGGTCTAAGATGTGTATTGGTTCAACCATGAAATCCCCTTCGTTCTCCACTTGGATCACATTCCAATCAATTATGTGGTTAGGGTTAGTGTAACATCTCCATTTTCAAACCCCAAAATAGCGATGTATATTTTAAATATAGTATATGGCCAAGAGCCAAAGAGAAGTAATATGTAAATGATGTAAAACAAATATAATGAATAAAATGTATCATCACCTGCAGATGGAAACAAACAGATATTTGGGGATATATTATCCACAAGAGAGGGAATGGGTTCAAGGGGGGTATATTACCCATGTGTTAACGCTTTGTAAATTCCCAGAGGTTGTCAGGAAAGAAGAAATCTACGAGAGGTAACTTTATCCAACCACTTCGAAACTAAAATCTAGCCCTATCAGTTTCTGAAAGGGATCTCTCTGTATGATTTAGCTATGTTTTAACTTTAAGATATTAGGCTAGTTATATAAAATAAGATTGACTCGTTTGTTGTTGTTTTAGTTAAGTTGGTTGAAGGGGCTTTACGCATCCATTGGGCTATGGGGTATGTGTTATAAAGATAGAAATCTAAACCAGAAACAAAATATTCTTTTCACAGGGAAAGAATATGCATTCGTTGGATTCTTTTAGCAGTAAAATGATGAATAGCAGAAAAGATGAGAATATCAATTAAAGAAAAGAAGCATTTAAGAATTTCTTCACTGTAATATCAGAAGATAAACATTAAAAACTTTCAAAGTCTGAAATAGGGTATAGAAAGATAAATCCTACAACATGCGTTACTTTTAAAGATTTAGATTAGAAAACAATATGACAACTGAGCAAGAAAAACATTCAACATAGAAAAGAAAACATTGCCAATGAATAACACGCGAGAATCCTATGAAAACGTCTCTTTGTATTAATGGAAGATCTCTTGAAAAAGATTACAGTCTTGTAGCTTGCAGGGCGTAAAGATCAACCCTCGGTACTTCAAAGTTTGAAGTATTTATAATCAAAATTACATACGACCCTGTCATTAAAGACAGGATGTGGCAAATCTAAATTTAGCTAACTGACTTAACAAGATACAAAAATTTAGGAAACTGCTTGATGACGTGTTGAAACTTCATGCTGATTTATGGGGAGGACCGTTGGTGAGGCCTCTGCACGACCTCGTCTGACTGGATAGCTGACTAGGCTTGGACACCTCATCGACTACTCGATCAGATTGCAAATCTCTTCCCATCGAAGGTGACTGGGAACGCTGACTTTGAGTAATCTTCGGTATACTTCATCCATCTCTGTGTACTTAGTGAAAGTTGGCTTGATGATGAAGATGTACTAGATCTCATGCTGTATACTGATGTCGAACTGTAAAGCATCTAGGAATGCCTTGCCCATGATACTGCCTTGTATTCCTGAGAATTTTGAGCTATCCTTAGCGACAGTGGTCAGTTTCTTTTTGTAATCGACAAGCATCATTAACTTGTCATTTATAACTCTCATACCAGGAAGGCCTTTCTTCTGCAGAGCTTCGATCTTGCTGAAAAGTCTTCTCACTCTTGCGTCCATGATCTGGACCTTTTCCTCTAGCTGTAACATCAGTCCTCTCTTGGTCAAAACCCTCTTGACCTCCAGGATGGTCTTTGTCCTATCTTCAATCTTCAATTCTTCTAGTTCCTCTCTGGTTTTGGAATTCAAAAATTTGATGATCTCAGCAGCTTCTGTGGGCATCTCTCCTAGTTCCACTCTTATCTTTTCAACAGCTTGTTGACTTCTTTGCACCAGCTCATTTTGCTCGAACATTATTTGTATCATCGGCCATATTTCATTCACAGACTTGGTGATGTCCATCCAGACACTTTCCTTGACCTCGACAAGTGTTTTTCCTGCCACTGTTTGTTTATGAAGCTGTTGTAATTCCTGTTTGAGCTGGTCTGATGTTTGTTTTTCCTTGGAGTAGCTAGTCTGGTAAGAAGACTTGAGTTCCTGAAGGTTCTCAATCTCCTTTTTGAGTCTGCTAATCTCTGTCTCTTGCAAATTCATTTCTTCCATGGATTTAGCCAGTTCAACACTCTTCTCTAGCGCTGTCAGTGGAGTTTCCGAGGGAATTTCTGCTACAGACGTTGTGCTCACTCCTGTGAGTGGAACTGCGCTCAGCGGAATGACCTCCATGGGCTTTGACTACTCCTTCTCTTTCACTAGTTTTTCCAATTCCGCTTCCATTTCCTTCAACTGTGCATTCTGCTCCATGATGAGCTTGAGCATTTCATCCTTTTCCCCTTCTGTCTCCGCTATTTCCTTTGCTTGTGAATCTTCTGTTGGTGGCAGTTTCATTTGTTTCCTCAGAGATGCTATATCAGCGTTTTTCTTTTTGAGCATCTCCTCAACTTCTTTTACATTCGAGGGATCATATCTGATCTTGAGGACCAGTTCCTCCAGCGTCTTAATCCTGTTATCCTTGGCAAAGGATGATATTTTTTCTAACTTCAGCTGCGTCTGGACATTGTTCAGAGACACTTGTAACTTGGAGGCAGCGGTAGAAGAATGTGCCAATGTGGAGAAAACCATTTCTCCAGTTTGCCTGTGCAGATCCATTTGATCAGCTGGATGCACATCTTTAGTCTGAAACTCAAATGTTTCCCTTTTGTAATCGGTGATTACTTTCGGGTCTGGCACCTGTGATTGCAGAAACACCATGTGCATTCTACCCTTCTCAGTGTCGAATGC
>ML780864.1:186680-196911 GCA_009831015.1 Picea engelmannii | reverse complement strand
AAGCTTATTCACTACTCCTATCAACATAAATTTAAAATAACTTGTCCATGCTTGAACGGTATGGACCAAATCATTGTTATTGCATGGGGCTCTATTGAATTTCTTTTTATGCCCTCTTTTATTCTTTTTCTTTTTCTTTTCTTTTTCTTTTTCTCAAATTATTTGCAGAATGGAAAATCATTTGACAAACAAAACACTTAAAGAGATAACATTTCAGTCACCAGTTGATACTATAAATTATAGGGTTATAACAGTGGCTCCACCTGGGGATGGTACTCTCCTTGTGAAGTGTCAAGAATCCTGATTCCTGATGTTCTAAAAAAACTTTCTCCGTAGTTGACTTTGTTGCTTGATTGGTTTTATTTTTTAAAACTGGAAAACAATGTTCAGAGGCTTAGGGCCTTCTTTGCGGGCTTCGACCATCTAATCATATTTATTTCACTCAAAAACTTGTAAACAAAATGAAAATGCTTTGTACAATGGAAAAGTGTGACTGCAGGTCCCTACTGAGGAGGTGAATAGTGCTTCAGCATTCTGCCATTTACAGGTCCTCCTGGAAGATTTGTCCCATCACTGTTTTTGAGCAAGAAGGCATTATTTCCTCTGAATGCTTGAATCATGTAAGGTCCCTTCCATAGACTGTTGAATTTGCCATGCTTCCCTTTATCCTCATTTCGGGCATCCCATCTCAGTACTAAGTCACCTAGCTCAAAGTCATCTTCTTTAGTTCTTTTGTCAAAGATCTTCTTAATGCTTTTGAACAACCTGAGTTTTGTTGTATAATTCTTCTCTGGATTGTTGCAAGTGGATCATCTGGTTTATCCTTCTTTGGGATTCATTTGGCTCGGCTTGCATCTCTTGCAGCAATTTCATGACAGGAACCCCTAAGGAAGTGGGAAAAATTGCTTTAGTGCCATAGACCAGCTAATATGGTGACATACCAATTGACCTCTTGGTGGTCAGTCTGTCAGCCCATAGTGTGAAAACCAGCTTGTTATGCCATTACTTTTTGTTTTCTTGCAAAGTCTTCTTAATAATGTTCACCAGGGTCTTATTGGATGACTATGCCAGCCCATTTCCCTGAGGGTAATAAGCTGTGGAATGACCCAAACCAATATGATACTGGTTGCAAAAGTATATGAGATTTTTAGATCGAAAAGAAGTTGCATTATCAGTTATAATCTTTCTAGGACATCCAAAATGAGACAAGATATTATTTTCAAGAAATTTAATAATGACAGAATCATTAGCTTGCCTGCTTGGTACAACTTCAATCCATTTTGTGAAATAGTCTATGGTAGTAAGAATCCACCTGTGTTGGCCCAAAGAGGGAGGCTGTATTTCTTCGATAAATTCTAATCCCCATTGCTGGAAAGGAGCTTCAACAGAGATTGGTTTCAGGGGTAAAGGAAGAAGCTTCTTTTTTCCCTTGAAAACCTGACATTTATGGCACAAAGTCACTTTCTGATGCACATCAGTGAACAGCGTAGGCCAATAGAACCCATCTCTAAGAATTTTATTAGCTGTGGTCTTCCATCTTAGATGACCACCGCAGTCTCCTGCATGAAAATCCTGCAATACTCTGTCAGCTTCATCTTTTAACAGACAATTCAAAAAAATACCTCCAGGATCCTTCCAATATAGATTGCCTTCTAGAATGCAAAATTTTAATGATTTCAATTTCAAAAACCTAGCTTTAGTTTTGGTCAGACCAGGGGGAGCTTGTAAGTTATGCAAAACAAATATCAGGTCTGCGTACCATGGAGAGTTCAGAAATACCTCTTTCACGCTTGGAGTCACCTGCTCTCCCTGTTCATCTACTGCAGCTAAGAAATTAATATCAAGAGCATGGAAATTGGATTCATCCATTAACTTTGCTAGACCTTGACCTTTAATCAGTTTAGTAGGCTTCGTCTCTATGTCATACTCTAGAATGATAGAAATCCATTTTCCTCTTCTGCCATCTAGATTGTCCTGAGTTAAAATGTCTTTTACTACCGTGTTCGGAACATATGCGATGGTGTGGGAATGGAGAATATATACTCTAAAATCCTTTATGGATTTTACCAGGGAAAAAGATTGTTTCTCCATTATTTTATAATTCAAAGCATCATATCTTAATGCCTTACTAAAAAAGGCTATGGGTTGTTCATACCCTTCGCTATTTTTCTGTAGTAATACTGTTGCAATGGTATGTTCAGAAGCGAAAGAAAAAAGGTAAAAATCCTTGGTGAAATCAGGACTGATCAAGACCGGAGCCTGTGTGAGTGCATATTTGACTTGTTCAAAAGACTGCTTAGATTCAGTGTCCCATTTTATTTTTGTGTCCTTTTTTAACATGTTTGTGATGTTCCTGAGAAGCTCGGCCAGGTTAGGTATATATCTTCTCAGAAAATTTATTTTTCCAATGAAAGACTATAACTCCTTGATATTCCTTGGGTGTTCTAATTTCTGAATGGCTTCTATTCTACTGGGATCTATCTTAATTCCATCCTTAGATATTATGTGCCCCAACAGTTTACCTTCCTCTAGTCCGAAAAGGCTCTTCTTAGGATTCAAAGAAATCCCAAATTTCCTGCATTTCTCAAATACTCATCTGAGATGTCTTAAGTGCTCATCATCAGATTGGGAAAACACAGTTACGTCGTCCAGATAAACGACAAAAAATTTGTCAATTTCTTCCACAAAAGCGATGTCCATCGCTCTTTGGAAAGAGGCCCCAATGTTCATCAAACCAAAAGGCATTTTCACGTCCATGAAGGTGCCCCAAGGTGTTGTGAAGGTTGTTTTCTCTTAGTCACCTGGGTGAACGAGAACCTGGTTATAGCCTGAGAAACCATCTAGTAAGGAGATTCGACTGGATCCAACTACCTTTTGTAATATGTGGTCCATTTTTGGCAGAGGGTAGTTTTCCTTTAGAGAAACTTTTTTCAGGTTACGGAAATCAATACAAAACCTGATTTCCCCAGACTTCTTTCGGGTTGGGACCAGATTTGAAACCCATTTGGAAAATCGTAATGGAGCTATCATTTTAGCATCATACATATTTTTTATTTCTTTTTCTATCAGGGGAAGTAACTTGGGATTTATTCTCCTAAGCTTCTGTCTGAAAGGTTTTTAATCTTCTTTTATTGGGATCCTATGTTGTATGATGCTTGTGTCATAAGATTTTAAATCTTCGTAACCCCAAGCAAACACGTCCGCATATTCCTTGAAAAGTTCAATGTGTTTGAGTTTATGCTCAGGAGGTAAGGATTTATAAAATTTTACTATCATGGGCTTCTCTTCTGTTCCTATGTTAACGTCTTCAACCTCTTTACCACTGGCTTCAATTTTTGGTTTTTTAGCCACATCATTAAAATCAAAAAGGCCTTCCAAAGGAACTAAACCCCTAGGAAAAACATTACCTTTTAAATGCAAAACATCAGATTCTAACTCATCTTCACCTAACTCTCCTGAATCTATCTTATTCACACTATCATTTCCAAAATCATATATATTTACATCTTCATCCTCGTTTTCTAGGTCTATGTTTGTACACTCGAAATCATTTTTACATTGTAGAAAATCTTCAATTTGGTCATCGTTCCCAAATACCTGCCAGTATCTGATGTTGTCTGGGACAGTTGGTCTTCACTACACCTCCACCGTGTATGGTCGAGTGGAATGAAAAGTTATCTTGCACGTAGCTGCTGACGTAGCTAACCCATTTGCTAAAATATTCTGTCCCCTGGGCATAACCTATAAATCAACTTCAGTGAAACATTTCAGGGCATCCAAAACAACATTCATGTAAGCTCTGAGACGGGGATGTTTTTCTACATACTCACCTTTGATTTGTTTGATAATTAATTCGGAATCGCCTCTTACCATGATTTGTTTGGCACCAACTTTCTTTAGAAGTTTCAAACCAAGCATCAGAGCTTCGTACTCAGCAATGTTGTTAGTGCATTGAAAATTTAATTTGTAAGAATGGTTTTGCGAATACTTGGATTTGTGATTGTGCAACCAAACGCTTTCTCCAGCTCCTTCTTTTCTTACATCTCCATCGAAGTCCATGCTCAAGAAATCTGCTGGCAATTCTTCACTTATCACGTTTCTCTTTCGTTCTTCCTTAGCGATTTCTTGGCCTTCTTTCAGATCAAGTGTATCTTCTTCCAGCTAAGCAATTTTCTCTCCTATATCATCGTCGTTATACAGGATGAAAGAATCTAAGTTAGAGTGTGTGGAGTACAGAGGATACTTATGTGGATTTTCTTGGTTGCTGACCATATATTTCATCAATGTTTCTCTGTACAATCTTCTCTGTTGCCCAAATACTTGGATGGTGGCATACGACATATCCAACTGCAAAGTACCTTTCAACTTGCCCCCCCAAGACCTGGACAACAACATACCATATTTCGAGGGAATGTTTTCGACCACAACATCCATAACCATGTTTTTTTCCGGAATCTGAACTAGAGTGATACATAAGTCCTTGATCAATCGGATACATCTGACTTTGTTGGAGTCAAAAGAGTGTAAGTCCTTGTAAGGTCTGGTGACCTCGAGTCCCAATTTTTCCATCACAGCTTTAGGCATCAGGTTATGGGAAGCACCTGAATCTAACATAGCATTATGCAGAATCAAGTCATGTATATTAAGGCTAATGTAAAAAGGAGCGACAGCACCATTGTCAGTCTGACCATCAACTTCAGGGCCAAACAGGAGTTCAGGTTGATTGTCGGTAAGATTTACAGTGTCTGAATAATTCGTTGATCCAACAGTTAAAGCCTTCATGCCTATATCAGGTTCAATGCTCAGCACTTTGATCACCTGCGATCGGTAAGCGTCCTTACTCATCAACTTGGAAAGGGGAATGGGAATTTTCACTTTGGATAATTTCCCTTTGAGGCTTAAAGGGGTAGGTGCTCTGCTTTGGCTCAACAATTCTGATTTGTCCACCATAGTCTTCTGGGCAGAAGTATTTGGTGGGTTGGTTGATGAAACCTCAGTCTGCGTTGATATTTGTAAAATGGTGAGGTTTCTTTTTGCTAGAGCTTCAGCATTACCTTTCTCAGGGATCTTCTTGGTAGAAAGCTCAGGGGATTTCTTGGTTTCAACCACTTTCTTCATTTCTGTTACCTTTTTTGGGAACTTTCATCCGTCTTCTTACTTCATAAATTGTACTGCCTGTGTACCTCCATAATGGTATTTTGAAATGCCTACTGTTCAGACTCTTCAGCTTCTTTGCTCACCTGCGTTTGAGAAAGAAGGAAAAGTTCTTGCTCTTCCTAAGTGAGGAAAATAGCTTCGTTATCATGAATGCCCATGAGGTTTATGTGAGTGTTCTCCAATTCTTCAATTACCTCTTATCCTTCATCAGTATAATTCTCTTGTAGGGGTGGTCTGATCTGTTGATCAGGACCCCTCTGTTCTCTTTGATCCCTAGGATCTCTCTACCTAATTTGAGGAGGATTCCTTCTGAAGTTAGGATTCTGAATTTGTGGAGCAGGTTGATTTTCTCTAGGAGGATTTCTTTCGGATACAGTGAGTCTCTCCATCATCCTTTCCATTGCTCTAGCTAAGGAATCTAATTTGGAATTAGAAGAAGATGTGGACGGGTTCTTCTTTAATCGTGACTCTCCTTTCGGTCCTCTGTCATGCCTTTTTAGCCAACAAGTTGGCCTCCACACTTATTTCTCTTTTTTGCATGTCCTCCAGGGTGGTAGAATTTCTTTCCCTTAATTGATATGACATATCAGCGTCGAAACCATCAGGGAATTTTATCAATGCTAAAACTTGTGGGGGTTTAATATCATCTGGAATTGCATTGTATAGATTATTGAAGCAGGTGCAGTAATCTTGAACTGTCTCACCTTGATTCCTTCTGATGTTTTCGTATTCTGACAAGATTTGGAGAGGATTTTTCTTTACCTCCCATCTGTCTAGAAAACTTCTTTGAAATGCTATAAGGTCAAGCACTGAGGCAGCACATAAACCTTTGTACCATTTCTTACTACTACGTTCTTAGCAGCTTCCTCCCTCTGGTCACGCACCTCCTTTGGGGTGATCGATACTGCTTGGATCTCCAACTCCATTATCCTCACTTGAAGCTGTTGGATGGTCTAAGCGAGCTTCGCCACTTGAACCTCGACCGAATCATGTTCCTCCTGTGCCAATCCTGGGACATAGCGACATGATTTATTCACTGCTTCTTTGACCGTATCCCATTCTGTGAGCAATTTCTCCTTTTCTCTATGTAGCTAGGATTTTTCCTCCTGGATCATCTCCTGAAACTCTTCTTTCTCATTTTCATAGGAAGTTACACAGTACCGCACTACTCGTAATTTCTCTAAGACTTCCTCTTTCTCTTGTTTCAATGCTTCTGTAGCCTTCTCCTTCTCTTCTTGGATTTTCTGAAGTCGATCCTTTGTCACATCTGCAAGTCTTCTCAATTGGGCTGGTTCATCCCCCAATTCTGCAATCTATGACATAGTAGGTACTGTGGGGACTAAACGAATAACTTGTTTTACTTCGTTCAATTCATTTTCGATCCTGCCATATAGTTCATCCTTCTTCACTTCATATCTTTGCAAGATGTCCTCGGAAGCATCCTCCATGGCTCAGTGGACCAAATTGATGTCGTCTTCCGTGAGCGTGGCCTCTAACTGGGGCTTAATAGTGCACGTCTTCTTTCTTGCTGAAGGTTTCTGCGGAGAAACCTTCCTCTTTTGCGGTGTTACTGTTTCATTAGGGGTATCTTTCGGTAGTGTAGCTTCGCCTTCTCCTTGATTTTATCCTTCATAACCTCCTCCTTGTCCATTTTCTTTGTCTCCTCCCCCTAGCAAGACAAATCCATTTTCTTCAGAGGCGTTATCCTCCTCATCAGTCCCTATATTCTAGACTTCTTCTTGCTTTTTCTTCTTCTTTGTCCCACTAGACTGTCCAACGTGCTCGACCCGGGTGACCATGGGGATTCCTATGGTGTTGGTGTTGGAGAGTTATACATCAAAAACAGGTACAAGGAACTCGTTCAGTCATTCCTTGGTGATCTTCTCCATGTATTCATCTGTTATCTTATAGTATGATTGTAACTCTTCCTTTCTCTCATCTCTGCGCGCAGGGATATAGATGAAATCTGGATCTGCAAGAAACTTTGCTATCAGTCTATACTAGTGCATGGTGTGCAGTGTCATGCATGGAAATGATTCAATGGAAACCTTGAGTTGTTTATAATACACATGGAACATAGCGTTGGACTGCCACAACTTTGACATTTTTTTGGTGTACTATAAGGTAGAGAACCTAGCGACCAACGACTCTGATGGTTCTATCTCTGGAAAGGTGGCTCCTTCAGGCATTTTCCAAGTGACAAATGTGATCAAAATGATCAGCCAGCTGAAGTGGAATTTGTATCCCAGATCCCGAGCTTCACGACAATATTTCTCCAGTTCACTGATGAGGTAACTTTCCCAATTCATCTGCATTCCCTCCACACACTTTCCTGCAAGGTCCACCACGAACCCGGTGACCTGTGTGGTTCTTACAAGCTTTCTAGCTATGAGTTGGAAAGTGAGGTGCACTACACCATCCTGGATAGAGGCTACCTTGTAGCCTCTCTTTCCTTTTTTGACTTCACCGTAAGACTCTTTGATGCATTGTGCCAGGGAGTCGTCTGAGGCCTTCCATGGATAAAACTACTGATGGTCAGGTCCCTGAATAGTTAATCCTGTAATCAAGTGGATCAGCATCGGATCCACAGTAATTCCTCAGTCGAGCCACAGGTATTTGCCATGATATCACGACAAGAGGAGTTTAACACAAGCATTAACCTCCTGGTGACAACCAAAATGGGGAATCTTCATCACGTTTAGCATGGTGGATTGTGTCAGCTCCTTAATCCATGGCTGGGAGACAAGGCGAGTCTTCTTCCCAGTTGTCTTCGTCAAGTATCGATGGGGTGTGAGCATAGCATAGTTATTTTTGTTGCCTAGATTGAATTCGTTGTTATTCAACAGCAAGTTCTATCCCAAATGACTCTCGAATACATGTATTCCCTTCGGAATATACATGATGATCAAAGTGTACTCTTAATCATGTGGAATGTTGTTGCGATTAACCACGCCAGCCAACGGTGGAATGTACTCTGGTAAGATCGACAGGATCTACTTCGCATTAGCCATATCGTCGTGATGCTTACTTCCCTGCTTGGTCATGGGGTTGACATGGCCTGAACGTCATTTAGTCAAAGGGGAATCCTACATTCCCCTGGTCGACAATGCCTGGACACCTTCCGATAACTTTATGTCTGTCATTATCTTCTTGAGGACCTCCTCGACAGACTTCTCTAATTCACTAGGTTCACCCGACATTCTCACTTTTAAAAAGACAGGTTGGGGTAGGAAAATGGACAAGCAAGGTAGACAAATGGATAGTGAGGTCTATCTTATGATAACACATCTTGACACACAATCAATTCTCTTCTTGGCTCAGTTAATCACGGGTGGAAAAAAGTGGTCCCGACGCAGTGTCCGACGGGTTAAATAAGCGAGGAACCATAACAGATTTTTCCAACATGCAGTAATGCATCCATCAATGTGAATCTATCAGTTATGGAGCGATCTCAATGTCCCAAAAGAGGTTCATCTGCCCATAAATGTGTTTCCTCACAGTTCTGGAGCATTGTTCTAATGAGCGGGGCCCCTCCAACGGTCATATAGCTTCGCCAGGGAGAAGTCCTATTCTGCACAGTCTTGTTGTTCCGGCAAGGTTCAAATCCTATGAACCTGCCTCCTACAAGGTTCCATTCTGTGAAGTCTTCCATCTAGTCTCTGTAGCTTCCTGTAGCTTTTCTATCTTAGATTTTTTTTTACTGAGCTTCCTTTCCTTCTTTCCTATGATCTGAGTCTCTCTAAATGTTTCCGGATTCCTCTTCCCATTCTTATTCTTATCTTCTCCTAGCGTAGTGACTTCGCATGGCTGATGTGCTCTCAAAGGGTTCAAAGTTAATATCCCTTATCTTATTAATTCCAAGGTGGGTATTCTTCTTTCTTGCATGGATAGGTCCTTCAAACCTTCTTGCGTTCTTTCAACCTTGACAACTAATTATCTTTCCCTCTATTGCTTCAACTTATCTTCTCGTTCTTCTATTAGTTGGTCTATTTTTCTAGTTATGAAATCCCTTAGTTTTTTCTTTTTCTTTTATGTAGCTTCTTCCTCTTCTTTCCTTCTGATATGATCCTTCTCAATCCAGGTCTTACCTAATAAAAGTGGGAAAGGGGCATTGTTCTCAACAAACTCAATGACTTCAAATTCTTCTTCAGTCGATGTTCTGTGAATAATAATAGGTACATTAGTAACTCTTCCACATAAGGTTATCATCTTTCCCTTAAACAAACCTATCCTTCCCAATGAAGGTACCATAGTAGGATTTCCTAAAATTTTCCAAGTGTATTCTGTCGTAATATTCACTTGTGTTTCTTCATCCAAGACACAGTCTATGTTGAAGTCTCCTATTCTTGCAATTATGTGTTGTTTTACTTTCAGGATCTATGCTAAACTGACATCTTTGTGATCGTTCATCATTTCTTTCAATTGTACTAATGTAGTCTGAACTTTCTGTGATTCTTTCTCTTTATGATTCTCTAACATGCTCTTAGTCTCTTGACTACCTTCATAGTTTCCTTGTCTCGTGTTCATTCTTTCAACTTTAGCAATCATCCTTGGACAATCCTCAACCTCATGACCAACAACTTTAAAACAAAGACAAATAGGACCTATACTAGGGCATTCCTTAGAAAGTTGTCCCGGTATTCTGCAGTTATAACATAGTGTCAATCCTCTCTTTCTCTTGTATGTTCCCCAACCTCTTTTGTACTGCACACTGGGATCACAGTGTTAGGCTTGCAGTCTGCAAAAATTATTTCTAGCTTCTTGCATTCACTTATTAGTCCAAAAATTCTTTCTATAAATAGGAATAAAATCTATTTCTTCATTTCTATTAGCTTTACTTAGATCAGCTCTTTCTTCCAACTGTGCCCTAGATTTCAGACTAGGACAAAATCTATTAAACATACTTAAATTCATGTTTTCAGAACAAAAAGTTTCACTTATTTTACTCTTATCAAAGCACAAAGATTTACCTCTTTTAAGATATTACCTCTTTTCTTCAGATCGGATTTATTTCTTAGCATAGAGCTTCGCAAGTCAAGTAGAGTATTGCACACTTTAGCAACAAATCTACGCA